>JAJMEC010000075.1:85767-103142 GCA_030573955.1 Yamadazyma triangularis | reverse complement strand
GTTGGGGTATGATTTTTGTTTCTTGTTTCTTATTTTTCTTTCTTGCTCTATTTTGTCTCTACTCTATTATTAAACGTCAACATGATCTTTATCACCTTGTCGCTACAGTCATACTTGTGACTGTAAGCATTAAATCTTATTAATAGATTGGTTAACTTCTTGATTAGCTCAGAGTCGTTGTCAGTGTAAAATTCATTTAAATAGTAGATTAGTCCCAGTAATAACAAATTCAATTCATTTTTTTGGAGTGAGGATACAGGGGATTTATAAATCAACTTTTCATCTTCAATTAGTCTTCTCAAAGTGAAGGCTAATCTGAGAATAAAGTATTTGATGCTCACCTGGTTATATTGTTTGGACTTAGTAAACTTGATTAACTCTTTGAGACAGATCATTCTCACGTTCTTGAAAGGAAATATTTTCATTGGTTTGGTTGATCCATATGAATTATCAAAATCAAAATCCAAAAAGTTATTCAAATTTGATTCAATTGATCCTTCATCTAATTCTTGTTCAATTTCATTGAATTCATATAAATAACAATTATCATATAATCCTTGAGTGAATTGTTTAAAAATCTCATCGGGGAACTTAGGTAATACAATATCAATGATTTTAAAATATTGACTAATATTAATCATTTCTTCTTGTTTGGTCTTATTATTCTCATCATTAAAACATGTAGTTATTAATTTTAATATTAATTGCCAAATCTCTTGAGAAAGTTCATGTTTGGTGACTTTGTTAATTATTGTCACCAAAAATTCATTACTTCTTTCCCACAAGTCACTTCTATTATCAATCAATTCAATTAAAGACCGAAGTAATTTATTTATAGTGGAATCCGTAATTAATACCTGTAAATCTTGAATATCATTAAATTTCTCTTCTAAAACATCAAATGAAATTCTTCCAATACTTTTAAAAGTAGGTAATTTATACTTTAATTTCAAATTTGAGTTTTTGAATTTACTTTCAATTCTTTCTCTTATTTTAATTTGATAAACCATTAAGTTACTTAATTCCCTTATTAAGATATTATTGATTTTATCATCTCCCTTAATTAACCTAATGTTTTCTATTATAACCACTTGTAATACACTAGGTTTCAAATCATCCGATTTATTAAAAAGTATAGGATACCTTATTATTTTAGTGAAATTGTTAAGTATCTCTTGGGCTCGATTTTCATTCATAATAAACTTCTCGTTAAGTAACTTGTACAGTATTACATAATTAGTTAAACATTCAACGTATAACTCAGGATTATTAAAATCATAATCAATAGGTACATTGATCCAAAGTTGATAAAATCTTTCGTTGATCTCTTGATCGTTGGAGATTTGTATCTTTAATAATTCATTAAATTTTTTAAATACAATAAGATTGATTTCTAAGGAATTAAGACCAATCAAACTTTCAATGTAATCAATTAATCTCCACCAAAAATCTTTCAGAAATTTATCATTAAAATTATTGTATATCGTGATTAATCCATCCAATTTTAATGTCACTGTTTCTTTTAATTCTTTGATTTCTAATGTCTTAATGTCAAAAACTTTATCAAAAACTATATTATAAATCAAGTTCCATTCTTCTTTATGGAATAAACTACCATGAATATCAATAATCTCAAAAAATGTTTGTACTGAACCATCCCTAACTTGTGCTCTGTCATCACTGGATAATGTAATGAGTTGTAACAATAAAAATATGTCTAGTGATTTGAAATACTTGTCGCTATTGATCGAATCTGTTTTAGTAATATAACTGGTCAATTCTTCTTCACTCTTTATATCATAAACATCATCTGAAGTAGAAAATCTGGATTTTATAGTATCACTAACCAACCAATAATAACTAATTGAACTAAAAGATATGTTCAAGTCATATTTTTGTAAGCAGAAATTATTTAAAGTATCAATTAAAATTTTAAATTTACTGGTAGGTAAGTTAACCATGAATTCATTAACAATTAACTTTAATGAATTGAATGATGAATTTACCAACAAATTCATTTTTTCTTTGAGTTGTTCATCTAAATTTAAAGAAAATGGATTATTGATAAGATTGAATATAATAATCCATGAATCAGTCTTGGTCAAAGTCTTATCATAGTTCTCAATTAATTGGTTTAAAGTATCAAGAATAATCAAATGAATTTCTATCTGATTATTGATCGTTAACAATTCACTTGATTTGTCTTTATTTATCAATTCATTTAAAAATTGGTCTAAACCATTCAAACAAAGTTGACTAATTTTATTGATAATTTCATCACTGGCTTTAGTTCCTTCAATGGTCAAGTTCTTTATAATCTCAGTGTATTTCCCAATTATATAGAGCTTCAAATTATGATGAACCAAGGAATTTTTGGTAGTATTGATAAAAAATGAATTAATAATCTTAAAGTTCTCTTCATCATTAACTAGGAATTTGATTCCATCTATATTACAAATTTCATATACTTTGTCAATGAAAAACACTTTATTATAAGGACAATTGACTAACTTTGTTTGTTCATTTTCATGTGTACCTTGCTTCTGATTTATCCCGATATCACATAATCGTATTAAGGGATTTATCATTTGCCTAAAACTTTCAGTGGAATATTCACTTATACTTTCATAAAATTTATTCATTGAGTTTTGAACATTGGTCAAATCAGAAGGACCTAATTTAGGCAAGTTTACCTCTTCATTTTTACTTATACCGCTGAATTCATTTAAACCATGGATATAATAATCACACCATTGAAATGTAACCCAAATTATTGACCATGAATCATCTAACGTTGACCCTAAGGAAATTGCCAAATTAATCAATGCACGAAGACAAGACACATGTCTAGAATTAAAATTTCTAGATTTAATTAAATTCTTATTACCAGTTGGATTAAAATTCATTTCAGTACTCGTTAAAGTCTCTACAATTGAGCCACCCAATGCTAACAAATTTTTACCTGATTCTTGAAGTAAAGTAGAACTAGAATCATTGTCAATTTTTTCATTGTAGCTGTCACTATCATTCCTTATTATAGCAACTGATAATATCGACAAAAGACCATCTCTTGACGAATTTAGACCTAATAAACCCGCTGTGTGAATATATTTTTGCAATGATCTTATCAAAAGATGAAAATTGTCATTATCCAATAATGAATACATGAACAATTTAAATAATTGAGAAACATCTACATAGGTAACCTCCATAATATTATTAACAAGTTCAATGTCACTTTCTACCTGTTCATCCTGGTTACCAGTTGATAAATTTTTAATGAATTTTGATACCCCATCGGTGAACAATATCAATATATTGAATATTAAGTGAAGAGGGTAAGTTTTGGGTATATTTGAAGGAGATTCAGATTTGTCTAAATGATCTAAGATGGATAATTTTAAACTGGAATATTGCTTGGATAAATAAGGTAAATTAGGATTGGGTGGTTGTACTATATCCCTTATTAAAAATGAATTATATTGTAAATAAGTATTCAAAATTGATAATAACTCTTGGGTGACATTTTTCTTTTTTGGATTTAAGTCATATAATTGATAAATAGTTTTTATAGTATTGAAGTTAGAAAATAATCCTTTAAACATTTCCAAGACTAGTATCTTCTGCCAATGGCTACTTTCATCGTTCAATAAAAAGTGATTTAAAATGGATAAAATGATTTCTCCTTCTATAATTAAGTTATTCAAATGAAAACTTAAGAGGACTAATAATACTCTCATAGTTCTAACCACTAAAGAGAATTCAGTCGATGAATGATTTAAGTTTCTGAGTAATGAAGGAACAAGTCTTATTCTAAGCAAGTATGACAATTCCTTATGATTATTAAATAATTGTTCATGAGACAGCAAAACATGTTCTATTATTTCTAGTACTGATAATGTTTTAATATTAGATAAATCTTTAAAATAAATTGGGGTGGAATTTTCTGCCAAACTGCATAAATCACTAAAAATTTGAAATCCTTCATATGCAACATTATCAACATTGATGGTTTCATCTTTATCTATAGTAACTTTATTATCACCTGATTTGTTATCAACACTAATTCTATCATAAACATGACTAAATAATTGCTGCAAGGTAGCAGAAGCAGTATTTATAACCACGGCTGATTTATTATTAGAAGTTAAACTTGAACAAATTGTCAACAAAGTATTTAATAATTGGCCGGTTATTAAATCACTATAATTTTGAATTAAAGTCGGTAAGCATTGTAAGATTCTTAATTGGATATCAATTGCTAAATGAGTAGCTTCCATCAAAGACTTTAAAACGTCATTTAAATCATTTGGTTGAATTATTTTGGATATAGTCAACTTATGTATCACAGGAATGGCCAAATTAACAAATTTGACATTACTTGTATCACAGGCTAATAAAAATGGTCTCAAGATGTTTGATTTAATAGATGTATCTACTTCGTCAATTGGTTGATTGGATTGATAAACTTTCAAATCAGTCAATGCAGCATCACATGCTTGCTTTATATAATTATTCTTCCGCTTGGATTCATTTAGTAATGTCGTCAAATTAGCCGTCAATTGTTGTACGGTAGTCATAATGACGATATGTGTTGTGTTGGCGTAAAAGCGTATATCGCGAACCATAAAGAGTAGAGGCTGTTGCCATACAAAGAATATGAGACAATAATAAAAGAGAAGATGAAAAAAAAAAATTAAAATAAAATAAAATAAGATAAATGATTCTTGGAATACTATGTTTGTTTAAGTATGTGTTTATATACTTTTATTTTTTACCTTTTTTTTTTTTTTTTTTTATTTATTTTCTTTCTTTTGAAAGTTTTTTAATCTTTTAACTAAGTCATAACGTTTATTAAATATATAAATATCGCAAAAGTTGCAAAAAAAATCAAAACTACAAAATATAAAATTAACCTGACAATTGATCCCTTAACACCATATTCTCTCTAAGTAAATTAGCTTCTTGACATTTAAGTTGATTGATATATTGAATAGCAAAGTCTAATATCAATGATTTATTCATTTTACTATCATTATGTTTGGTGACTTTATTAGTTGAAGTATTAAACCCGGTTTGTTCAAGGGCAATCTCAGGAATTAGATTTTGCAATGTCTCAATCTTTGTATTTAAATTAATTCTGTAATTTTTTTCTACTTGATTATGAGCTTTCTTTTGGGTTTTTGTTAATTTCTTTCTTATTCTTGATTTCTGAGTAGATAATTTGGGACAGTTCTGAGATAAATTATTGGTATTGGTATCTATTGAAGAAGTGGTATTATCAACAGTATCAGAAAAGATATCATCAAAATTCATATCAGTTAAAGAATTAGTGACAGAATTACCAGAATTAGTGACAGAATTACCAGAATTAGCAACAGAATTATTACCAAACATATCTATATCATAGTTGAAACCATAATCACAACCTTCTTGTTTGATAGTTGGTGATAGTAATGAAGTATCTATTGTAGTAGAAGTAGTGTATAGACTATTTAACCCATCTAGAGACTCGGGTGAACTGTAATTGTAACTATTAGGGCTATATGGACTATTATATTGAATATCACTTAATTGATTCATGGTAACTTAATATCTATAATCAAAGACATAATCCATATTTATATAATCAAAACCCAATAATTCATTTTATCACCTTATTTTATCATTAAACCCGATATTTTCCTTCGTTTTTCTTCGTTTTTCTTCGTTTTTCTTTTCGTTTTTCTTTGATTTTATTTTTTCGAAACTTACTTCCCCTTTAAGCGCAGAACGTATGATTCTTCGTTGTATTATTTACACCAATTTACATAAAAAGTGCACCATTTTTATGATCGTCGCCTTATAGTCACATATAATAACCTTATTATTACTATTATCGATTATAATATACACTCTTTGTGGTGTCATTATAATTGTTTTATCTTATCTTTTATAATTAAAAAAGGGGATAATCTTTAATTACACACAATTGTGCAGCAATAAAAATCATCTTAAACTATGTTAAGCACCGGTTTATATCTCCGTTGAACTAATATTACCTTTAATCTCTAATGGGGTGTTATTTTTCATAAATTGGTTATCGTGGGCCAAAGGAAATTTGTTACACAAAAAAAGCCCGGAAATTTAGTGCTCGGTGATGAAACCCGTAATGAGCAAAAAATTAACAAACGGTCGCTTATAGATTTAAGAGCACCTCCTCTCAACTAAGGACGGCTTTCATCATGAAACTTGATGATATCAATAACCGAGTAAAAGCGGCTATAATAATAGGAATATTTTTTATAATAGGGATAATACGGTTGTTGTTGTTAAATGATCATGGACTTTATGTACCTAAATTTGATGACAGTGATACTAGTGTTCAATTTTTTGATTTAGATCATTATAAAGGATCACCTAATGGATGGCAATATGAAGAGCGGGTATTGTTTTGTGTTCCATTAAGAGATGCCTCTGCTCATTTACCTATGTTTTTCAGTCATATGCAAAACTTAACTTATCCTCATAATTTAATTGATATAGCATTTTTAGTCAGTGATTCTAAAGATAATACTTTAGGAAATTTAAAGAAACATTTGAATGATGTTCAAAATCATCCTGATGAATCCATGAGATTTGGAGAAATTGAAATTTTTGAAAAAGATTTTGGTCAAATTATTGGTCAATCTTTTAGTGATAGACATGGTTTTGCTGCTCAAGGTCCAAGAAGAAAATTAATGGCTAGAGCTAGAAATTGGTTATGGACGGTAGCTATTAAGCCATATCATTCTTATATATATTGGAGAGATGCTGATGTTGAAACTTGTCCTCCAACTATTTTAGAAGATTTGATGCATCATGATAAAGATGTTATTGTTCCTAATGTTTGGCGGCCTTTACCTGATTGGTTAGGTAATCAACAACCATATGATTTAAATTCCTGGCAAGAATCTGAAGGGGGTTTACAATTAGCTGATACTTTAGATGAAGATTCTTGTATTGTTGAAGGATATATTGAATATCAAACTTGGAGACCTCATTTAGCTTATTTAAGAGATCCTTATGGTGATCCTGAAGTAGAAATGGAATTAGATGGGATAGGTGGGGTATCGATTTTAACTAAAGCTAATTTGTTCCGGGCAGGTTCTCATTTCCCAGCATTTTCATTTGAGAAACATGCCGAAACTGAAGCTTTTGGTAAATTAAGTAAAAGAATGGGGTATAATGTTTATGGATTACCTCATTATGTTATATGGCACATTTATGAACCCTCGTCTGATGATTTGAAACATATGGAATGGATGGCTTTAGAAGAAGTAAGACAAAAAGAGGAAGCCAAGATCAAAGCTGTTTATGATAAAGTTTGGGGTAAAGCTTTTGAAGATGTTCAAAACAATTGGGTCAAAGAAAGAAATGATTTTCTTAAGAACACTGATTTATCAGGGTTTAGACAAGTTTATGTAGATTGGTCAGGAGCAGAAGACTTAAATCTTGAAAATGTAAAGGATGAACAATTAGCTGATTTTGATCCTTCTTAGATTTTAACAAGTAAAAAAGAAAAATGAATATTAGAAAATATTGTAAATTACATATATAAACCATCTAAATATAAAGATTAAGATACATGCTTGAAGAAATTTTTATATAAAAAAGAAAAGATAGTGAATTTTAAGCAATGACATCATTATCATTATCATTGTCATTATCATTATTATCATCACCATCATTATCTTTATAAATGTAAAATTGAACAAAGATAATACTATCTTCAAAAATAGTACCCAAAGATCCTAATAACCAACTAAAGTTTAACACAACATAATTCCAATCACTTCTATAACATAAGATTTGTCCAGCATAAGTTAAATTACCTAAAGTGGAGAAGAGGAAGAATAATAAGCTTAATCCATGAACTGATTTACGTTGATGGTTTTGAATAATTTGAGGTATTCTGGCACCTAAATACAATAATGCAGAAAGATAACCAATAATTTGAGGACCAAGTTCAATAGTACTGTCATTACCATTATCATCATTGTTACCACCATTATCACTAGAACCATCTGAAACAAAGTATCCCATAAACCCACAAGCAACGACAAAAATTATAGGCAAAATATACTTGACAAAGATTCCATGGTATTGCGGTTCTAAGGCAACATCTGTTAATGTACTTGAGGTTCTTCTATGTTCCATTAAAGGTCTATTTTCAGATGACGATGAACCTTCTTTCTTTGACTTATGAATCCGAGTATAATAAATGTATGAGAATATCATCATGAAATCAGCCACACAAAACCATACAGCTAAGAACACAACCTCCGGTAACAAATGTGCCCAGATTGAACCCACCAAGTTGAAAAAATCACCTAAAAACCATATACTAATAAAACCAATGGCAATCCCGTCTGCTGACTTTAACCGCCATTGTTCTATTAACTGAGGCATCAACAATACTATCCAACATGCTAAAGAAGTCGACCCCATAATCCCCGAGACAGATGCTCTCACAGGAGATGCTGCTCCTGTTTGTGTGATACTGACTAATTCATTTATCATGATAATAGTATCTCTAATCTATATAACTAGGTCGTTGATGACTATAAAGCTTTTGATCGCACTGGGTGGAAATTGGCCCTGGACACTACAGCAGATAGGAATTAACAAGGACGAGAATGTAACAGAAAGAAGAAACAGAGACATGGCAGAGCAGTATTGGGAAGAGCAAAAAAGGTGTATTTGTAAAAAGAGATTTCATTTGTGACCCTAAACCGAAATAAGAAAAAATTGATAACTCATGTTTTATTTATCGGAGTTATGATTACTAAGGTTTCTTCGGGTCCCGTTTCAGCCATAAAAGGAAGAGCGATAGTGTGATTTTTGGTGTAAAAAATTATTATTATCAAAACGTTCAAAGTCTCAATTATTACTTGAATTGTTAAGATTTATATAATATGAAAGTTGTCATTTTGGGGGGATCCTATGCAGCAATAATAGCAGCAAGAAATATACTTAAAAAAACCAATGAGAACCAAGTTGAAGTTGTTATTGTTAGTCCATCGGATTCATTTTTGACCACACCAACAGTTCCTAGATTATTGGTTGAAGAAGAATCAATTAAAGATGCTGTGGTTAGTTTTGATAGAATTTTTAAGGATTTAAGGAAGTATGAACATGTTAAGGGGTGTGCTACTGATATAAATCCTAAAGACAATACTGTTACTGTAAGTGTATTAGATAAGACTAATACCATCGACTATGATTATTTAATTGTAGCTACGGGTACTCAAACTACATCAACCATATACAAAAATAATACTGTTGAAAAGACCGTGGAAAATGTCAAGTCTACGATTAAAACAATCCAAGGTTGCAAATCTATTGCTGTTATAGGTGGAGGTCCTACTGGGGTTGAAACTGCTTCAGAAATCGCTTCTTGTCATAAAGACATTAAGGTTGATTTATACGCAGGTAATAAAGGTCCTTTACCCATGATGAATACAAAGAGAATTAATAGTGCTATTGACCAAATGAAAGCATTGGGTATTGAAATTATCAATGGAGTTCAAGTTACTAATTATGATAGTAAACACATAGTGTTACCTAGTGGTGGATCTAAAGACTATGATCTTGTTATTCCAGCTACTGGTATTAAACCAAATTCAGATTTCATTCCTAAATCTTTACTTTCTGATGACGGATACTTAAAAGTCAATGAATATTTAATGAATCCTGATTATGAAAACATCATTGGTTTTGGTGATATTATATCTTCTGGTAGTAGATGTATTGCTGATTTGGTGATGAGTCAATCCAAATCTTTTATGGCTACTATTAATAACAAGATTATTACTGGTAATGGAAAACTTCTTGCTTATAAGAAAAGCACCTCTACTACCCTTTTGGTACCGATTTCTAAGTCTGGTGGTGTTGCTGAAATCTTTGGTTGGTGTTTACCCCAATTCATTCTCGTACGTATGAAGTCTAAAGATTTCATGCTTTCTCAAGCTCAGTCCTATTTTGACCAGTATTGATAGTATTGACATTATTGATGAAATGTGTGATTATATACGAAAATAAATATAGAATGAGAAGCTTTTTTTTTTTAATGCTTTATGTTTATTATAGAATAGCTTTTAATACTTTTAATATATCTAGAATAATGGTTGCAATTGCATGAGTATATTTGAGTCCACGCGGAACTCTCAGTACAAGTACCTCATAAATTTTTCAGTTTTCTTTTCATTTCTCAGTGAAAAATTTTTTCTTTTAATAATATCAAAGAACTTTTTTTTTTATATTTAAAAAAAAGATACCAAATAAAGACAAAATGGTATGTTAATGATCTAAAAGGCATTGGACTCTCCCCATGAACAAACCTAAATTTTTATCATAAAAGATGACATGGTTGTGCATGAAAAGGAGTGAAGCCATTTGTTCTTTTTATTTCAGAATACATTTTTAGGTTATGGATATATCATTTATCCATAAATTAAATGTTTGTAGAAATTAAAGACTGTGTATTCACTTCTTTGGTGCACAGGCTGAGTATCTAAAAATGATACTGTAGAGTAAAATTTTAGGCTTAAAAGGAATGTTCGTTGACTTTAAATGAGAGAACACTTTTACTAACTTTACTCAATGATACAGCCTCCAAAGAAAGTTGCCCCAGCCCCATTAGCCAGTAAATCTGGTTCTACTACTAAAGTAGCTCCAAAAAACCCTTTGATTGAATCAACTCCAAAGAGTTTCGGTATTGGTCAATCAATTCAACCAAAGAGAAACTTATCTAGATTTGTTAAATGGCCTGAATATGTTAGATTACAAAGACAAAAGAAAATCTTGTCTATGAGATTGAAAGTTCCTCCAGCTATTGCTCAATTTGCTAATGTTTTAGACAAAAACACTGCTGCCCAAGCTTTCAAATTGTTTAACAACTACAGACCAGAAACTGCATCTGAAAAGAAGGAAAGATTAACCAAAGAAGCTGCTGCTATTGCTGAAGGTAAATCTGCCAAAGATGTTTCTCCAAAACCTCTTGTTGTCAAATACGGGTTAAACCACGTTGTTTCTTTAATTGAAAACAAAAAACCTAAATTAGTCTTAATCGCTAATGATGTTGACCCTATTGAATTAGTCATTTTCTTACCAGCTTTATGTAGAAAAATGGGTGTTCCATACGCTATTGTTAAAGGTAAAGCTAGATTAGGTACTTTAGTTCACCAAAAGACTTCTGCTGTTGCTGCTTTAACTGAAGTTAGCTCTGCTGATGAATCTGAATTAGCTAAATTAGTGTCCACCATTAATGCCAACTACTTAGACAAATACGATGATGTCAAGAAACACTGGGGTGGTGGTAAATTAGGTGCTAAAGCTATTGCCAAAAGAGCTAAGAAAGCTAAAGCTATGGATATTGCTCCAGCTTCAGCTGAAGCTCCAGCTTCCAGTGCTTAATTGAACTAAGTTACGCTTTGAATTTCATGTATTATATATCACTACAATAATTACAACATAGCTTTTATGAATACACTGTAGACCTTGTTTGTAATAAAGAGTGGATTCTCCCGGGTTGAGGTAAATTTTAGGGCTCGAGCCCTCATTTTGCTCATGACACAATCCTGCACTCGCAACTTTTTGTGATATGAAAAATTTTATGAGAACATTTTAATTCTAAGAAATCTTTTTCTTTATAGAACAACTTTAATAGTAAAAGGTATGTCATAATAATGAATAAATTAATAAAATGTTAAGCTTGAATGTCGATATAGAGATGAAATAAAGAAGAATCACATAACAAATGTAATCGAATACTCCTTTTTTTTTAATAACTAGAGTAAGGACTTATTATAGGGATGTCGAATATAAGTTCAATTATATCCATGGCGTTACAGACGTCAAGAATGCATTGAATAAAAAGTGGAAAATATTAATAAAAAATCCATTAATAAAGAACATTCGATGCTTGATTTATTGGTATTTTTTATCTATAAAATTGTCAAAGACACCAACATCCTCCCTACATTTGGACATCGAATTTCACTTAACAGCAACGTCAAAACATCATAAATACTAACATTTAACTTTAGATGGCTAAATCAAAGAACCATACTGCTCACAACCAAACTAAAAAGGCCCACAAGAACGGTATCAAAAAACCAAAAACCAACAGATACCCTTCTTTAAAAGGTGTTGATGCTAAATTCCGTCGTAACCACAGATACGCTTTACACGGTACCGCTAGAGCTTTAGCTAAGGCCCGTGCTGAAAAATCCAATTAAATTTAATGATTTAATTTTGATATATATATAATTTCATGTAATATTTAGATTTTTCACGGGTTTTTTTAGGTTTTAATAAAAATCTTTGACTATATTTATTTTTCCCGATTGTAAGACTCATTGACTTTATACAGTTAGCGGTGGTAGTAGTAGTAGTTAGCAGTACTAGAATTGTAGCTCTAAACAGTGTTAATTGTCTGTTCTCATCTCTATATCTCAGCTAAAATTGAGAAATGCGTCAATTCAAATTCATTAAACAAATAACCGTTTCTCTCAAACCATCTTTTGAAGACATTGTGAACCTTACGGCTGTCATTATTACTGAAATTGCAAATAATGTCAGCGTTTGGTGGCAATACATTGTTGCCAAATAATGCCATATCCAATAAAAACGGATCGAATAATTTCAGTAATGGATTCAATGATTCTAGACGGAAAGACAATGTTGGGAACAGAAAACGGGGCCATCATAAAAATAATCAATCTGGTGGTGGAAATAAAGGTGGCCAGAATCAGAAATCATCAGGGGGTAATCGGAAACATAACCGACCTCATTCCAAAAATAATTTCACTAACAACAATGGCACCAATAATAACAATAATAATGGTCATTTTAATAAGACTTCTCATAATGATGGTAAAAATATGATTACCAGTAGTTCAAATAATGAAAGTGAAGAAAATGACTCCCAGTTTGTTAGTCTTATGAATATGGAACCAAAAGTGTTATCTCGTCAAACAGATACTCAATACCAAAGGTATTCTAAGAAAGAAATTCAAATGACTGGTCCTATAATTAACAATCCAGAATCATTAGGATTCAAACCCAAGTCACATAATCCACGAGAAATCCCCAAGTTTTTACAAATACAGTCCCGGACAATAACTCCCATTGCTTTCACTCAAGATCCTTGGGATAAACAGAACCAACAAAAGATGAATGAAATGGAAGGGTCCAATAGTGGGAGAGATTATCAAGGTCTATACGAGGAGTTCCAACGTATGAGAGAAAATGAACGTAAACAAATGGAATCTTTAGGTTTAGTTGATGCTGAAAATATTAGAAAAGATTTGAACGATGCTATATCCTTCAAAGGAACTTGTTTAGATATGTGTCCTACATTTGAAAGAGTCAGAAGAGCTTTGGAAAATAATGTTAAAAGTTGGGAAAGAGATCCCATGACTAATAAAATTACCAAAGATAAAGCCGTTAAAGCTTTTTCTAGACCTGCTGCTGGTCAACCTCCTCCTTTACCATCTGATGTTAGACCTCCACATATATTGAAACAGACTTTAGACTATTTAGTTGAAACAGCTGTACCCAAATTACCAGACTCCCATTCTTTTATATGGGATAGAACGAGATCAATTAGACAAGATTTCACGTATCAAAATTACTTTGGCCCAGAAGCCGTTGATTGTAATGAAAGGATTGTTAGAATTCATTTAGTATCTTTGCATATAATGGCTGGAAGTGATGTTGAATACTCTCAGCAACAAGAGATGGAACAGTTTAATAAAGCTTTACAAACATTAATTGAAATTTATCAAGACTTTAGAAATAGAGGAGGTATTTGTCCCAATGAAGCTGAGTTTAGAGCTTATTATTTACTTAGTCATTTAAAGGATTCAGAAGTGGAACAAGAAATTCAAACATTACCCGATCATTTATACAAAGATAGTAAAGTTCAGTTGGCTATAAAGATAAGAAGTCTTATATCACAAAGTAATATTGTGGAAAGAGGTCATAAAAATACTATTGGATGTTTAAATTTGTTTGTTGAGTTTTTTAAACTTGTATATAGTGAAGAAACTCCGTTTTTGATGGCATGTTTATTAGAAACTCAGTTTAATGAAATTAGGTTTTATGCATTAAAATCAATGTCCAGAGCTTTCCATACAAGAGGTAAAGCATATGATGGTGAAACATTAAAGAATGTTTTAGGATTTGATTCTGTGGAAAAACTTATTATATTTGTGGAATATTTTGATGTTGATATTCTCGATGATGATGGTGCTATATTAGTAGATTTGTTCAATAAGGAGAAACTTGAGACAAAGTATAAATTGAATTCATATAATGAAAAACCAAAGTTAGCTCAAGCTTTTTCCACTAAGTTAAATCGGAAAATTACTAAGAGATTATCTGAATTTGTTAACTCTGGTGTACCCAATGATGATTTAAAATTGAAAACTACTGATAATGTACAAATCTTACCATCATCTAAACCAGCATTAGTGAAAGAACCCGAAGTCAAGGCAGGTTCATTTGCTGACTTTTTAGCTAAATCATCTAAAAATCCACAAAATACACCTTCCGGGTTTGGAGGTTTTGGAAATACGAAAAAAGTTCCCGAGGAACCAAAGTTTCCACCACCACCAAAGCAAAATGCTCAACCGGCCCCTACATTTTCCTTTACTGCTAACAAACCATCAAATGACGAACAAAAGCCCAAACCTTCATTCACATTTAATCAACCACCTCCGGTTACTGAAGAACCTAAGGTATCTAAAGCTATATCTCAACCACCACCAATTCAAAGGGAACTTCCTAAAGCTCAAACTCCCAGTTTTAATTTCTCAGCACCATTAAAACAAGAATCAAAGCCTATATCATTTAATAATCTAAATAACACCACACCTTCATTATCATTCAAGACCGAAGGAAAGCCAGAAGGTCAAGTTGTCGAGCCAATCATAAATGAAAGTAAACAAGTGAATCCAGTTCAGATTCCTAAGGTACAGGAGACCTTGAAAAGTAAAAAGTTAATTGATTCAGCCAAATTTCCTATTGCATCAAGAGAAATCTATGAGATGATTAAAAATGTTGTTGTTACAGAAGAATTGAACAAAGTTTTACCTAAAGTGATTAAGAATGAAAATTATTCCAGGGAAAGACAACGAGTCATTAATTCATTAGGCAAGGATTTATTCCAAGCATTTTTCAATGAAATTCTTTATAAATTATTATTGGACGTTATAGCAAAAGAAAATTATCAACAAAAATTAAAAAAGAAAATAATAAAAAAGATAATAGAAAAAGGAAAAGTAATAAATAAAAAACAAGAAACAAAAAGAAAGAAATTAAATGAATTGAATGAAATTAAATTCAATACTTTGAAAAGACAATCATCAAATACTAGTTTTACATCAAGTAAAAGAAGACATACATTTAATGAATTAAGTATTGATGAAATAGTGGATAAAAGAAGTCGAATTGAAAAATTATGGGAACCAATTAATTTACACCAATTTTTAGATAAATTGAGTGTTAAAATTGATGGTACAGGTAATGGAAATACTAACATAAAAGAATTTAGGTTTCTAATTTTAGTGGAAAATTGGAAAAATAATTATTCTAGGTGGTTAAATAATAAATTATCATTAAAGGTAAATCATGAAAAATCAATTTATGAAAATTGTTTACAGAATAATAGAGCTGCATTAAACTTATTCAGTTTACCCCAAAAGGATTATTTAAATAAAGAATTTTTCAAAACCACATCATTTGTATTGTTTGAATGTGGAATTTTAGGTTCCAGTCCTTTTAATTCAATAATTGAAAAATTGAATAGAGATAAATTGATATTGAAGAAAATCATAGAATTAATTCAAAAATATGGATATTATAAACTCCAAATCATTATTGTTTATTGGGATACTACAGAGAAAAATTTAGGAAATGATGAGATTAAGCAGATATTAGACATACCCAGTAATGGATTAGTTGAGAACGTCATAATTTGTAATATGGATAAGTCAGATGTTAGTGAAATACTCAATCAAGGATTCCAACAATTAAGTGATCAATTTACTGGACAATTAACTGCTCGTGGAGCTAAGCATAGAAAGAAGACAATGTTAGATGGGCCTGGAAGTCAAATATCTTCGACAAATTTACCACCACCACCACGGCCATCGTCAGTATTACCCGTGACATCCAAGAATTCTAGAACTAGTAGTCGTGGTGCATCTTCAATGACACCACTTTCCAATGATCGGTTTAAAGCCAATGAAACTAGATTGCTTAACAAGGCAAAATTTGACAAGAAGTATTCCTATTTGAATAACCATTCGTTTGTCAATAATTCCATAAACAGATCGATAAACCATACCAATAACAATTCTACGTTTATGAATTCAACAATATTGAATAGTAATAACAATTCTAACATGTCAATATTGGGAAATTTTGGCAATGAAATTATTGAAGAAAGTACTCCATTTAGTTCACCAGGAAAAGCCCGTAACATTTCAATAGGTGATAATTCTAATCCCAAAAAGCCACCTCCAAAGAATTTACAACAATTAATTGATTTGACATCAAGAGTTAAATCAAAGTACAAATCATAACATAGCATTAAGTAATAATTTTATATGCATTCTGTAATATAATATATACCGCCTATATAAACCCAGATCATAAATATGTAGCAATAGAGCTAGATGCCATTTTAGTTATGCATTAAAGCAAAGAGACCGAATTGTTGTAAAACATTTCAGTCGTGATGTGATTTTAATACTTCGGAGTGGCATTTATTAACCACTTCTTATAGTTCAGTTGTATGATTTGATCATTATCCTGAGAATAATCCTGCAAGGTGTCCAAGATTGAGTTGTGATACAGCATCGGCTGTTCATAGTTTATGTGTGATGGAGATGGAGATGGAGATGATGATTGTGGAATGGATCTGTTATCAGTGTTATTGGTAACATTACCCGAACCACTATTCAAAGTAAAGTTTGACTTATGAGTACATTTATGAGTAGAATTGCAATAGGGACACTCATACATTAGATAGGCATCTTTTGGTTTCTCGGAAGATGAAGTACATTCTTTAATATCTTCAAGACGACATTCTTCTGAACAATAAAGTGATCCTGGTGGACAAGGTTTACCATGGGCAGCACAGTAATCTTGAAACATTATAATCAGGGTATAATGAAGAAATAAATGTTAAAAAAAAAAAGGATAAAAATTATATATATAAAAAAAAAAGATGAGTTATAATTATTCCCGTAATATTACCGAGATCAAATTAAGTTCTCCTCTTTTGCAGTCGTCAATTGTGTGAAAAGATTGCCTCAGCAAAGATTTTTCAAACACTAAATGAT
>JAJMEC010000075.1:0-85667 GCA_030573955.1 Yamadazyma triangularis | reverse complement strand
TTTGTTTTTTCTGGAGATCAGCCACAATATTATATATATATATATATATATATTTGGAGAAATTCAAAGAGGGGGAGAAGATCGTAAGTTTTATATTGTTGCAGCTAAAAAAGTTTTTTTTTTTTTTATTTTTTTTCAACAATTTTTCTGTGGGGTAGGAATTACCGAGTGGTGGTTTTTAAATTTTTAGTGGTTAGAGTTTAGTAGTTATAAGGAATGTAATAGTTATGTAAGTGATAAAAAAAGGTATGCATATAACAACTAATAAGGTTAACGTTGTTTACTGACATAAACATAAGTTTGACATTGAAATAAGTATTTTTTTCGAAGGTATTTTTCATAGAATACTCCTTCTTCCCACATGAATGATTCACCTCCACCGCAATTATTAATACGGCAAACGCAATAATCAGTAGTGTCTTTCAGAGGTTGGAGGGTGAGAAGCGCATTTTAGGATTTTTTTTCCCATTGCGGGTGATACTGCGTAGACTGAGAAATAGAGAAAATAGAGACTGAGAAAATAGAGACTGAGAAATAGAAATAGAAACAGAGAAACAGATCACATCATAACAACACCATAATAAACAATGATCCATTCTTTCTATATCTTCGACAGACACTGTAATTGTATCTATCATAGACAGTTCTCCCCCACCAATGATGGCCTTGTTAATAGTGACAATGAATCAGATATAGCCAAGTTGTTATTTGGAGTACTTTATTCATTGAAGAACATCTCGTCTAAGTTGGGTGATTCGGACGCTAAGTTTAATTATTTGAAATCATTTTCAACATCTGTGTTTAGAATTCATTATATGGAAACTTTAACTAATTTGAAGTTTGTATTGGTTACTGATAATATGATAGATAACCTCCAAAGTGTACTATGGGAGCTCTATTCCAATTACTATTTGAACAATATAGCCATGAATGGATTAAGCTCAGTTGATTTTAAGCCTAATGAGAGAATCGATCATATTAACTTTATTACCCAAACCGATTCATTTTTACGGTCTTTGACTATATTTGATAACTGATACTACAACCGGAGAACCGGTTGTTGGACTCGGAGGCCCGGTGTATGGATGTTGAGTCCGCGCTTCTAACTAAGTATGCGTGGTGTATGGATGTGACTGATAATACGGCCCGATAATCATTGTCTGTATATAAAGGTTGGAAATTCCAGCTAGAAGAAAAAACTTGATAAATTATACTAAAAAAATGGCTCAAGAAAAGAAGCAGTATATATTCAAAACCATTTATCATGAAATAGCTGTGGTTTCTATTGTATCCATGATGCAATTATTAAGTCAGGGTTGTATTACTCTTTCTTTAAGCACCATGGAAATAGTTCTTGATGATTTCGCAAGATTTTCTACCACTCCTATAGATTCTACTATTAAAATATGGTTTATGGGTTCATTTGCTTTAACTATGGGGACATTTATTTTAATATCGGGGAAATTAGGTGATTTATTTGGTCTCAAGATGGTATTTAATATTGGTTGGATTTGGGTGATTTTATCATCTTTAATCACTGGATTATCCTATTATTCCAAATCAATTATATTTTATATTTTCTGTCGAGCTATTCAAGGAATAGGGTTTGCCTTATTATTACCTTGTGGTATGGGTATCTTGGGGAATATTTATCCTAATGGTACCAGAAAAAATGTAGCATTTGCTTGTGTTGGTGCTGCTGGTCCTACAGGAGCAGCTTTAGGGGCATTATTTGCTGGAATAATTGCTCAATTATATTGGTGGCCTTGGTGTTTTTATTTGATTTCTATTTTGGGATTTGTTCTTTTAGGTTTGAGTTATTTGTTTATTCCAAATAATTTAAATCAATTACCCACAGAAAGAGCTAAAAAATTTGATTATATTGGATCTTTTGTTGGTGTTACGGGATTAATCTTATTGAATTTCACCGTCAACCAGGGACCTACTATTGGTTGGAAAACTGCTTATATTATTGTGTTGTTGATTTTATCAGTGTTTTTGATAATTGGATTTTTCATAATCGAATCGTATGTTTCTCATCCATTATTACCTAAATCGGTATATAATTATAAGATTGGATTAGTTTTACTATGTATTGCATTAGGATGGGGATCTTTTGGTATTTGGCAATATTACTATTGGGTCATTATCTTGGAGTTGAGACAATATTCTCCCATAATCGGTGGACTTACCTACATTCCTATCTTAGTTCTCGGTATAGTAGCAGCATTTTTAGTTGCCTTCTTGATATCAAGAATTAAGCCCTCATTCATCATTCTTTTCTCGTGTATGGCATTTTGTGGTGGATCAATCATGTTATGTATCATGCCTATAGATCAAACGTTTTGGAAAATATCTTTTGGTCAACTATTAATCTTATCATGGGGAATGGATTTAAGTTTTGCAGCCGCTTCTATTATCTTATCTGATTACTTACCTAAAAGACACCAAGGCTTAGCTGGTTCCTTAGTATCAACAGTCATAAATTACTTTGTATCATTCTTCTTAGGGTTATCAGGAAGTATTGAAGTTGAATTAGTAAAGGCTAATAATGATGCTTTATCAAGTTATAGAGGTGCCATTTATTTTGGTGTTGGTATATCAGGATTATCAGCGATTTTTGCATTTGTATTTTTAATGGCTCAATACTATAATAATGATTCCAAAGGAACTTTTGAAGCCATTGATGAAAAAGAAGACGATTATTAATGGCAATTTCCCGTTTATAGAGTATGTAATAATGTCTAATTTTTCATTTATACCTTCTTTTTTTTCTCTTTCTTTAATGTTCCAGTTTTGCGCGCCCTTAGTGCACAAACCACTGAATATTTAAAATAAACCTTGAAACAAGCCAACAAAAGAAGATAAAACCGTAGGTGGCTTGAGACAGCACATTAAAAGACCATTAATCAATCGGCAAAATTGATCAGATTAGATTGTTGTGATCTAGAGCATAAGACATATACCATTATAATTGGAAATAACGAACGAAGAGTGGAGCTTTAGTTGAATATAAAAATTTTAGACTTGAAAAATCCACGCGTGGAGTAACCAATATGTCAACTACTACTATAGCAACAAGTAACACCAATCCACCATCATCTAGTACGGTAAATGCATCGAATACAGGTTCATCACAGCCGTCGCAGGTATCAGGGGCTGATAAACGGAGTGATTTAGAGAATTTAATCAAAGAATTTCAGAGTAAATTAGGTGATAATTGGGATAAATATCATGAAAGTTTAAGTTTATTCTTAATTGGTAAATTAAGTCGAACAGAATTGGTTGCAAATATAACTCCTATTTTAAAAAATGGATTAATTAAATATCATAATCGATTATTATTATTAAATTTTTCCAATTCTTATAAAGATATACCTATAGATATTCAAAATGAATTTGCATCATTTTGGAATAAAAAATCAAAGACTAAAACAGTTAAATCTTCCCAATATGAACGATTTAAACAAAATATTATGGGATTACCCATTAAAGAAAGAAGAAGAATTAGAAATATAACTAGAGATTCGGGTAAAAAGAATAGAGTTAATGCTGGTGTTACATTAACAAGACATGCTTTATTACCTAAAATTCCTTCAATCCAAGATAAAGAAAAACAACAATTACAAGTAAATAATTTGGTTGCTTGGCAACAGGATGTTGTCAATGGTATCAATACCCCTATAGCTACTGATAATTTTGAATTACCTGATATTGATAATTTATCTAAACGGGTTATAATGACCATGAGAGAACATGGTCTAACTGGTGGTATCAATTCTGAAGTTTTAGAAGTAATTATTTTAGGATTGGAATCTTATTTAAAGACTGTTTTTGAATCAGCTATTGATGTTGCTCGATATAGAGAAAAGAAATATACCAGCAATGATTTCATTTCCACGGCTATTCAAACCGTTAAAGAAACCTTTGGTGAACAAAATGGTACTGTAAATAAAAATGATAATGATGATACTAATGATGATGACAATGATCGAGACCCAAAAAGAAGAAAAATCGCATTAAACATAAATGATTTGTATAATACCTTTGAGATGTTCCCTTATCTTATAGAACCTGGTGGACCAAAATATAGATTAAGCAGCACCATGTTGAAAGATGATGATGTCGAAGCCGAAGATGATCTAATTCAATATTTGCCTCTGGAGGATCTGAAACCGAAACCTCCAGTAACAACTGTGGGGACTCAACCACCTAAAGTACAATCGAGTCATTCTTCAGATAGTAAGACGAATGATGCCTTACCATCCAAACCTCAACAGACAGAACGTCAATCACACATAGGCACTAATGATGAACTTAAATGGGTCTTACATGATCTAGTAAGTCAGATGTGAACTCGCTCTTACCTTCTTGTTTCTTTTTATGATTTAGAGATATTAAAGTTTATCTTATCTCCTATTTAAAATATTTTATGCTGTAATATTATATACTTTTAACAAATTTCAAACTACTCAATAACTCTTGACTTTCTTTATCATCATCAACTTTAGACACAAAAAGACATTTGGTTGACTTGCAATAGTTATATATAGAACTCATGATTGTTGAGGATGAAATTTCTGTTGATTTGATTAACTTGACTTGTTCATCCATAGGACATTTGGAAAAATCGATAAATAATACATTGGATTCAATATTCTTTGAATCATTAGTTGCTATTATTTTCATTATGTAACACTTTGAACGATTCTCCGTAACATTTATGTTTTGCATTACGGATTCAAAGTTTTCTGCATCATCAATAATCATTGTTTGACTTCCCAAACTATCTGGGGTATTGAATGTTTTACAATGGATTGATCTTAGGGAATCAAAAATATCGTAAACGTCATTACCTTCGACTTCTATAGCCTTGATAGAAAAATTGAATTCCCAACCCGTTTTCAATTGTGAAGTATTTGAAAGATCTTTGAAGGTGCTAATAATTGTATCGATTACTAAATTGTTTGATATTTTACCTGAAAATATTATGGACTTCTCTGAACCCAATAAACTGGAATTGGTAAAACAAGAATATTCACTTATTAATTCCTCATTAGAAATATCATGACTAAAACACTTGTTGAAGTCAAATGGTACCCCATTTAAGGAAAACGATTCTTGACTCGTTACTAAATGATTAGGAATAACTGTATAAAACCTAAAAGTATTTTCATATTCCATAATTGAATTTTCCAAGACCTGCTTAGTTTTTCTTTGTTTTTGAACCTTGGCTTTTATCTCGTGGTAAATATGATCAATTTCTTCATGTTTTTTAGTATAATTATCTTTCTCTTGATTCACAGTTTGTAAATTCTGTTGAAATGAGGTGATTTTGTTTGAAAGTTCGACATTCAAGGTACTGAAATGATTACCTGAAGCGTCAAGATCTTGAATAGATTCCTGAAGAGAAGAATTCTTTTGCTTATAAGCGTCAATTTCCTTATTCAACAAATCAATTTTCTGGTTGATTTGGTTTAATTCATTCTGCTTCTGTTCAAATAGCTGGGATGATGCATCTGATTGGTCAAGCTTTGATTGTAAATAAACAGCCAATTGGCTTTCCAATTCCTTGGATTCAGCCTTGACTATATCTTGATTATTAGTTATTACATTTTCGAGTTCATGCTGTAAATTATGACGGGTTTTGGTAAGATTCGAAATAGATTGAAGGATATCTTCATCTTTAAAGGCTCTGGCCACAGCCAATTCATCTTGAAGTTGAAATTTTATTTCATCAAATTCAGCATTCAATTTATTTGTAAATTCTTGAAGTTCAATATTCATCAATTTTTCTTTATTTAGTACATTTTTCATTATAGAATCCTCCAAATAATCAAATTTGCGTTTATTGGATTTTATAGTGGAGGACAAATCACTCATTTGATGGGATAACTTTTTATTCTGTTTCTTCAATTCATTAATGTCTATTTCTAAATTATCGGACTTTTCCAAAATATGCAGTAAATTAGCATCCAATTGTTTATTTCGATCTATTTGAGAATTGATCTGGTCTATAACAATTGAACTGTTCCCTTTCACATTATGTTGACCACTACCAGTACTATGATTCTTATTGCTAAACTGTTGATTTAGTCCAATTAACTTGTTAATATGCTGTAAATTTATATTAGGATTGTTAGACTTGATCGATGGTGGTAAAGGAATATTGGAATTCTTATTGTTTATATTTGCCAAAGTAAAGTTCAAGCCGTTGCCATTATCATCACCTTTGAGCCCAGATTCCGAAGAATGTTTGTCACGGGTTTCAGCATATGTATTTTCTATAGATTCTAAAGGTCTTTTGTTGGGCCTAGACATATAGATAAAGATATAGATATAGATATATAAACAAATAACATTTATAAACGGGTGCGAGTAAACGCATTTAACTATGTACAGTATGTGAAAAGATGCTGCAACGGAAATAATACACATTGAATTCTTGTCCTTTTAGTAGTGTTGAATGTAGTGATTTTGTGACTGTTTGTTAATCGGAAATAAATAATGATAATAATAATAATACTGGTCAGGTTACTAATTGAAATTTTTGGCATTCAAGTTTCTAGTCATGGCAGGTAAGGCAACTCTGATACCATCCAATTCCTTGGTCATAACGACTTGACAACCCAATCTAGAAGTTTCAGTTAAACCAAAAGCCAAATCCAACATATCATTTTCATCATCTTCAGGTTCAGGTATTTCATCATAAAAGTCAGGATCAATAATCATATGGCAAGTAGAACAAGCACAAGAACCACCACAAGCACCTTCAACATCCAAATTATTGGCTTGAGCTATATCCATCAAGTTATCACCTTCAGCAACTTCTAAAGGAACTTGTTCTCCATCTTTTGTTATAAATGTGACATGTAGTTCTTCACCCGGGTTTGGTTGATGAACATGACCGTGCATTTGAGTCATCGATCCATGGAAGCTTCTTATTTTGCCAATATTGTTAGCCATTAAAGGTCTAGATAATACTGGAGAAGTAACACTAGATAATCTACTAGCTACTTGTCTGAATCTTATTCCGGATAAGTGTCTAAACATTTTGCTAATAAGCTATGTGAGAGTCTTGAATCTTTATAATGGAAAAAATTTAATTCGTTGACGTTTGCGATGCGAAGAGAGGAAACAAATGAATAAGGAATACGACACCAAAGAATGGAGAAAATATAGAAAATATAGAAAATATAGAAAATAATAGAAAATATTACAACAAAAATTACAGAACATATTCCAAAACATATGACACAAACAATGTATGAAACTATCACAAATTTATTAATTTAAAAACAAAACTCAATTGCATAAATCCTAACTCATTATCGGAAGCCAATCCAGCTACAACTCCGTCTACCAAAATTTACTTGCAAGAACTAAAAAGATTAAAATAATTAACACGGCAATGATGGCATAACTTATAAATTTATTTGCCGTCAATCTTCGACTCATGGATTTTAATGTTTGTACTGATTTATCAACATAACCATCAGCAGTCAATAAGGTATTTCTCGATCCTGTTATCTGTTCTCGTTGAGCCCGTAAATCATTCAAGATATTACCTCCAATGCCTTCAGTTTCCAAGGCTATTCTTTGACTTTCTCTTAATCTATTGGATGATCTATCAAGAGCAGAATTATTGTTTAATAATTGTCTCCTTTGTTCATCATTAATATTCCCGTCACCAGGACCCCCTTCATTATCTTGGTATCTATTACCGAAAAGCTCGAATTTATCTTGATCATCTAATAACTGTTTTAATCTCGTTTTGCACTCGTTTATTTGTGTCTTATACCCTCTGATTTTGGTGTTATAACTTGACCTTTGGTTACTGGGTAAGTTTTGAACTTCAAGATTCATTTGATCAACTAATTCCAAACATTCATCACTCGCTATTTCAATTGATTTCAATGCTTGTCTTCTTTCTTCAGCATCATTCAGTGAAGACACTGAGGACAACTTGGCCTTGGCTTCTTGAATAGCCAAGTTAAAATCAGACTCATAGTTATTGAATAATTCTGACATGATAAAGATAAATGACCAAAAAAGTTTCCCACTTTGTTTCAAAGTCGCACTTCTCCTAAGAACTGTGAATAGATATATGAATACAACTATCAATGAATACAATCATCAATGAATAGAATCTTACTGTCTACTATAAAACAACCTGTAATAACTAAATAATTTATACGAGACAAAAACCCCAACTAAATAACTCCTATGTTCTAGCTTCAAATTCTTCAGGATCAGTGGTATCCAGAGGTTTATAATTGTGGATAGCTGATTTAATATCATCTAATAACTTG
Source organism: Yamadazyma triangularis (assembly GCA_030573955.1). NCBI lineage: Eukaryota > Fungi > Ascomycota > Pichiomycetes > Serinales > Debaryomycetaceae > Yamadazyma > Yamadazyma triangularis. The sequence goes on along the minus strand of JAJMEC010000075.1, from coordinate 77,355 downwards.
TTGTCTACAGCAGAAGTGTTATCACCAGGAGCAATACCTTCGACTTCATTATAGTTTTGAATTGATTGACCTCTAAGGATTTTTGCTTTAACAGCTTCTTCTTCATCATTTAAATCCAAAGAATTCATAGTCAAGTTCAATAATGATTTACCTGATCTTCTTCTGAGTAATTTACCGGGGAAAGGTCCTGATTTGGGTAAGTATTGTTCTACGTCAACGGGTTTTAAATTCTTGAATCCTTCATCTAATTGCTCTTGAGTCATATTAGTATACACAGATGATCTTCTTGGTGTACTAATAGATTTAGGGGTTCTGGGAGCTTTATAACCAACCCCATTATCATGAATCCATTTGGCAATTAAAGCTGTCCAACCACATTGATGAGAAGCTCCTAATCCTCTACCAGTATCACCATCAAAGAATTCATAGAAAGGAATGTAATCCTTAAACATAGGATCATGGTCTAATAATTTGTTTTTACCATTACTAGGTCTATAATTATCTTCATCAGGCATGAACAAATTAATCATTCTATACTGAATTTCTTGAGCACATTGAGCAAGATTTAAATAAACTCCCGACCCTTTTGGACATTCAACTTTTAATTCCGGTCCATAATAAAGATAAAACCGTTGTAAAGCTTCTACCAAAAGAAAATTTACTGGGAACCAAATAGGACCTCTCCAATTAGAATTACCACCAAACATTCCTGAATCATTTTCTCCCGGTAAATATTCAACTTTATAAACCTCACCATTAACATTCATTTCAAAAGGATGCTTTTCATGATATTTTGATAATGATCTAATCCCATAATTAGACAAAAATTCATCTTCATCCAACATTCTTTCTAAAATACTTACCAATCTATCTTTATCAACTAAAGCTAATAATAATCGTTCTCCAACCCCTCTATCTTCCATAGAAGCAATATTCCTTTCAGCAATTTTTTTTCTATGATTAATAAACCAGTTTAATCTCTTTTTAAAAGAAGGAAACTTATCGACTAATTCTGGTTCTAAAGTCAATGATGCATATAAAGGAATTAATCCAACTAATGATCTAACTGGTAATAACTGACTATTATGATCACCATGAGAAATGGCATCATAATAAAATTTATCGTTTTCATCCCATAATGAAACTTCTTTACTACCAGTTTTATAAGTCATGGCATCAGCAATTAGAATAAAATGTTCGAAAAATTTAGAAGCAATATTTTCATAAATAGGTCTAGTTTTGGCCAATTCTAATGCTATGTTTAACATTTGTAAAGAAAAAAATGCCATCCATCCTGTGGAATCAGCTTGTTCTAAATTACCCCCTGTTGGTAAAGGTTCTGATCTATTAAAAATCCCAATATTATCCAACCCTAAAAATCCACCTTCAAAAACATTATTACCATCAGAATCCTTACGATTAACCCACCAAGTAAAATTAATCAATAATTTTTGAAATAAAGTCTCCAAGAAATCAAGATCTTCCCGTCCATACATTTTCCGTTCAATCTTAAAGATTCTAAAAGCTGACCAAGCATGAACTGGAGGATTCACATCACTAAAATTCCATTCATAAGCTGGTATTTGACCATTAGGATGCATATACCATTCTCTAGTTAATAAATCTAATTGTTTTTTAGCAAATTCAGGATCAATCATAGCCAAAGGAATACAATGGAAAGCAGTATCCCAAGCAGCAAAAAATGGATATTCCCATTTGTCCGGCAATGATAGAATATCATTTATGTACATATGTTTCCAATCCTTATTTCTACCACCAGCTCTGTTAGGAGGAGGTTTCACAGTTTCAGGATCCCCTCTTGACCAATAATCATGAACAAAATGATAAAATTGTTTAGTCCATAATAATCCAGCAAAAGCTTGTCTTTGAACTTGTCTTAAATCGTCAGAAATAGGAGTAGGACTGATTTTCCAATAAAACGCATCAGCTTCATCTTGTCTTTTACTAAAACAATTATCAAATTCAAATTCATCAATGTCTTCAAGCTTCCGACTTATTTTATATCTTAAAGTCACATAATCACCAGGAGGGACTTCATCAAACTTGAACCAAGCACAAGCTTTAGTCCCTGTCAACTCTGGATTTACTACACCTTCCTTTTTATCAACAATGTGATCATGGAAAGCGTCTTTAACATATTTAATCTTGTTAGGTTGATCATACAAGGCCTTTGTGTTGGTTTCATTTTCAGTGAATAATAAAGCTGGTTCAATATCATCAGCAGTCTCTGAGAAACCAGGAGAAGGAGCAAAAGACACATACCGTTTACCAAAATAATGATGATCGATTTCAATGGTGAAATCATCAATTTGCTTCAAGCTTGGCTTTGGCTTATCATTGTTCCCCCAAGACCAGGTGTTTCTCAAGACAATTTGAGGAATAAGGTGTAAAGGAGCCGGTTTAGAACTCCGATTATAAGTAGTAATTCTAAACAAGAGTTCTTCAGGATCATCCTCTTTACACAGTTCAATGACCACATCAAAGTATTCATTATTATCAAAAATACCTGTATCAGTGATTTCAAACTCTTGTTCTAATCGAGACCGCTTAGCATTCTGATCAATCAATTCTTGGTAAGGGAATTCATTCTGAGGATACTTATATAAGTATTTGGTATAAGAATGAGTAGGAGTATTATCAAGATAATAATACATTTCCTTAACATCTTCTCCATGATTTCCCTGGGAATTGGTTACACCAAATAACTTTTCCTTCAATATATGATCTTTTTCATTCCAAAGCCCCGTGGTCATATTGATTAAAGAATAGGAATCACTGATCCCAGCAATCCCATCTTCCCCCCATCTATAAGTTCTCGATTTAGAATCTTCAAATGAGAAATCAGACCATGCATCACCATTTTGGGAGTAATCTTCTCTAACTGTTGCCCACTGTCTTTCAGCAACATAAGACCCCCAATGCTTGAATTTAGGATCCTGTAATCTAATCTCCTCAGCGGTAAGGGAACTCATGATAATGGTACTTTTGTTGAATGTATAGAATTGGCTATAAAACCCTTTAAGGAAATTAGTTCAAAGTTGATAATCCAAATTCTTTTGGTTTATCTTTATTAAACAATTCCTGAATAAAAAAAAAAGTCTGATTTGGCCTCTAAATATATATTTCAGGGTCGAATCGCGGTAAAAGGGGATTGATAAGGCGGTTTTAAAAATAGGGACAAGAAATGCTTTTAGACCCTGAAGAACGGAAGTTACGGAAGAGAGAGAGAATTGTAGTAATTTTTGTTAGTTTTTTAGTAATGATATAGAAAACAGTGGAATATTCTATTCACTTAAGAGAGTAACATAAAAGAGGAGTTTGAGTTTCTGAAACATTTAATATAAAAGGCAGAGTGAAATTAAAAGGCGAGAGTGAAAAAAATAAATGGCTGCAAAGATGTTTTATTGCTATCAGTGAGGGTGATAATCTAGAACTATATTCTATTCTAAAATGGGAGATACATTAAGAGCAAAGTTATCACAATTAAATATATGATAATCATTTAGTTTCATGATGATATAATCGGGTTTTGATTCTATGGAGTTGTAGATGGTTTTAAACCATGACAAGTTAAGATCATTATCTATGTCTAAATTATTAATGAGGGTATTATTGAATTTATGAATATCGATTAGATTTAACTGGAGAAGGGATAATTGATGTAAATTCAAATGCAAGTTGTTGAAATGATTGGATAATATAGGCATTTTCAACACGGATAGATTAGGAAACTGATTAATAAGATTGAAATAGATTTGATAGTTATTAAAGTTTAGGGTGGAAAACTTGTTACTATTTGTGATGGTAAAATTAATATCAAGAGTATTTAATGATTGTTGAATTGGTAAAAGACTTGATACCAAATTGATTAAATTGGATTGGACTTTATGGGATAAATTCAATTGAATTTTTAAATTGGTTAAATGTTGAAGGGATGATAAGAAATCAAAGATATAGGAATTCTCATTCTCATGATCATTATTATTATTATTATTGGGATTAACTGATTGTTGATTATGGAATAAATTCAATTCTAAACAATTTAATGATAAATTACAAGCACGTAAATTATCCAATAAATTATTATTACTTAAACTTTGGTAACAATTTAAAATTTTTAAATTTGTTATGGAAGAAAAATTAATTTTATTAAGTAATAATTTAATATCATAATCGGTTAAAAATAAATTTTCCAAACATAAACTATGTAAATTTAATGGTTCAGCATTAATTAATATATTAGTTAAATGATCTTCCACCATAATCAATTTATTTTTACAAATTTTAAGGAAATTTAAATTTTTAAATTTATTTAAATCAATAGCAATATTATTGAAATTTTTAAATCCTGAAAGACTTAAACTGGATAAATTTTTAAAATCATAATTAAAATTATTAAAATTTTTAAAATTACCATTTAATCGAGTTAATTCATTAGGTAATAAATTAACAATATTAATATCTAAATTATAATTAGAATACCATCTAAATTCATTAAGATTAATAAGATTGGGGAAAATGGTTTTAAAATATGATACCATTTCATCTTCAGGTAAATCAGGTAAATGTTTAAAATTTAAATTATAAATGAATTTGGTTACTATTGAATCAGTAATTAATTTTTTAAGGAACAGTTTTAGATTATAAAGAGTAGTGATTTTTGTGTATGTAGAATGATTTAAATCATTTTTGACGTGATTGATCTCAATTGAATGATATAATTTAGGTGCAGCAATGTTCAGACATTTCTTGTTTACGACACTTACACTGATCAAATCTTTTTGATTCAAATGATTGGTGATATTATCAATGATTTCTATAGGTAGATGATTAAGCATATTAAAGGAATATCAAAGAAATAAATGATTTGTATACAAAACGCATCTCCAAAGACAATTGAGAAGTTTATATATCAAAATACCCCAGATCCCGGGATTCGGGATTTGCATCTATCCAATAATAGAATTCTCAAAGAAAAAGTTAGCCGTGGCGGAGATGACAGAGGAGATGACAGAGAAGAGAGTATTATTGAGGATATGATGTAGGAAATAAGAGGAAAAACATATGATAATAGAAACAGAGGAGGAAAAGGATATAGATGGTGGAAGGTATCCAAGAGTAATATGAGGTGTTTGAGAATGTGAGAAGAGTAATTGTGAGAAGATTAATAGTGAGAAGATTAATAGTGAGAACAGTAATAGTGAGAACAGTAATTTTGAGAAGAGTAATAGTGAGAACAGTAACAGTGAGAACAGTAACAGTGAGAACAGTAACAGTGAGAACAGTTAATAGCGGCTACGTCAACTCATGCACCAGCGCACTATGTAGGACTGACGTGCTGACGTGCTGACGTGCTGACGTGCTATGTCATATAATATGTAACACATTATACTAAATACCACTGGTTTAGTGTAAATAAAATAATATATATACATACATAGCTACATATATACTTATCCATATATACTTATCCATATATACTTATCCATATATACTTATCCATATATACTTATCCATATCACTATATACACCTCCCTACATCCTCTGCAACACTTTACTGCTCGCCACACCACCCGCCTTGAGTCTGGGCTCGTTTGGGTGCTAAACGTCGTCCCAATTCGTCAACCTTGCGCTCGGTTATGTTGCCAGTGCCCTGGCCGTTAGTGAATTTCATGGCTAACCTCTTGGATGAGGTCGTGGACAAGTCCAAAGTTTATCTGGTGAATGATAAGTTACAACCTAACTTTAATATCAAGACTAATTATGATGATGTCTTAGGTTGACTATTCATTACTATAATAATATCATCGCTATAAATACTATATAGTAACTACGATTCCAATTACGCAATGATGGAATGTCCCCCCGGAATTAAGCACTAATGACGGAGGAAAGAGTACGGTCGTGTGCTCACTGAAATTTCTTTTTCTCTGACTGTCCAATATAAACACATTTTACTTTCCTTTGATATATTTTGAAATTTCAATCTCCTTAGTTTGATTTTGTTAATTTAAAGCCGCCACCCCTCATTTCTAATTTATTCCATCAGTGATTTCAACCTTGATTAAGGTCTATATTCACTTTTATTTATTGCTATATCATTCGGGCTATTAACATTAGTGTTCCGATAAACCCATCTGAAGTGTCCGGCCCAACATTACACAAAAGGCTATTATTAATCCAAGTTTGTCAGTAGGTTGAATTTTTTCTAACAAGTTCATAAATTAGTGACTTTTTTCATTTAATCAACTTTGTTGTCATCAAAAGGTATTATTCATATTAGACATACATACAATACCTTATTGATAGTATAAATCAAAGACCAAAGTTTTTTTTTTTTTTATCCCCAACTCACAAATATAAAAGAAACTTGTGATTGCTTTATCGATTTATTGCCGTTGTGTGGGAAGTTCGTGTAGGATAAAGGATTTGGTTTGTTAATTTTTTTTCCAGCAATCCCTTTTTGTGTGGTAATAATTATTTTTAAAGCATACACTTAATTCATATTTCATATTATACACCATAGGGAAGAGTCTTTCCCAACACTTTTTTTTTTTTCATTATTAAAACCTTACTACCCCCCCTCCTCCTTAACTCATCCCCGATATATTAAAGTTATCTCATCATGTTTAACACCAAGATCTTTGATAATCAAAATTCCAATTCCAATACTCCTTCTATTAACATACCGAACCAGTCCAATGATAATACTCAACCAATAGATATTACCTATCAGCGGTCATCCATATTTAACAATTCCCGGTTTAGAAGGGAATCTATGGCTCATAGTCAAGGAATGGGAGGAGTTTCTTGGGGATCAATCACTATTGGATCTTGGCTTAAAGATGAAGTTATGATGTTAAATAATCCCAATCAACAAGGTAGTAATTACCAAGCCAATCAACAAGCCAATTTAATCAACCCTAGACGAGGATCTATTAGATTTAGTCATCCTAATAATCATCATAACAATACTGCTACTAATAGTAATCATACTAATAATAATAATAATAATAATAATACTAACAACAATAATAATCATTTTAATTCCATGGCCATATCACCACCACAAACATCGTACTTGCCCAACTTGGAAGCCGATTATTGTAAGGATTATAGTTGTTGTGATCAGTTATTACCAACGCTACATGATTTATTGCGACATTATGAAGAAGCCCATATTAATTTATCACCACCACCAGATCATTCCAATCATTTATTGAATACTAATAGAAACCGGAATCTAAACAATATCCATAACATCTTGGAAACCGTATCCACTACTGATGTGTTTTTAAATAATAATCATGATCATCCCCAAAATCAACACTACCATCACCAACATCATCATCCTCAAACCCTTCACCAACATCATTCTAATGATAGCATCACTAATAGTCATAGTAGTCATAATGAGAGTCATTCACAGCCTTCAAATGTCATGCCTAATAACATCCAACATAACCATCATTCTTCCGGTGGATCCACTGGTCAGGGAAGTATTTCTAACCCTCAACATCTTCATGATTCCAATATGAACCATCACTCTCAACAAGATTCCCAATTATTACAACAACATAGTCCTCAAACTCCGCAGGGAAATCAATCTAATTCTCCCATGTCATCTGCTGAAGGCAGTCCTATGGATGAAGATGATTTAATGTACATTGATGATCCTGCTCGTCATTTATATGTCATGGAAAGTAGTGAAGATAAACCTTTCAAGTGTCCGGTGATTGGATGCGATAAAAACTATAAAAATCAAAACGGATTAAAGTATCATAGACTTCATGGTCATCAAAACCAAACATTAAAGGAAAATCCCGATGGGTCCATTTCCGTCATTGATCCCGAATCTAATACTCCGTTTTTGGATGGTGCTGCGCTAGAGAAAGATAAACCTTATAGATGTGAAGTATGTGGTAAACGGTATAAGAATTTGAATGGATTGAAATACCACAGAGGTCATACCACTCATTAGCATTATTATTAATAACAATAAAATAATAATAATAATAATAAAGTTATTATTATTATTATTGTTGTTGTTATTTTCTTTTAATTTTATTGGTATTGTCCTTCCTTTTATTGTGTAATATATAGAATGTTATGACTTCAAAGTATATAGTAATAATATCATGTTTGAAATCGGGGTTATCTTTGTGTAATATGTGGGCGTGCGATGTTAAAGCGCAAAAAAAAAAAAAATTGAGAAAAGCGGTGAGAAATTTTCTACCAAATTTAATAAATTACTACTTAACAATTAACCTCCACACACCGTGTTCATAAATATGTCGAATAATGGTGTCAACGAATCAGGTCACACAATATCCAACTTATCAGTGGGATTGAAAAACGTTAGTATTAAGGACCAACAACAAAATGAAGCCAACTTAAATTTGTTACAACAGCAATTGCAGTCAGAAGCAGGTGATCACGTTCAACAGTCTAGAATCAGTAAATTCTTTCAAGATCAACCTACTGAAGGGTTTACATTATTCAGTCATAGATCAGCACCTAATGGGTTCAAAGTGGCTATTATATTGAGTGAATTAAATCTTGGTTATAATACAATCTTTTTGGATTTCAATCATGGAGAACAAAGGGCTCCTGAGTTTGTTACTATTAACCCTAATGCTAGAGTTCCTGCATTAATCGACCATTATAATGACAACACATCTATTTGGGAATCGGGAGCAATAATATTTTACTTGGTATCGAAGTTTAGTCGAGAGAATGGTGATTGTAGTTTATGGTCTAATAATTTAATTGAACAATCCCAAATTAGTTCGTGGGTATTTTTCCAAACTAGTGGTCATGCTCCTATGATTGGACAAGCTTTACATTTTAGATATTTCCATTCGAGTCCCGTTCCTAGTGCTGTTGAAAGATATACTGATGAAGTCAGGCGGGTTTATGGGGTTGTGGAAATGGCATTAGCTGAAAGAAGAGAAGCGGTAATCATGGAATTGGATGTAGATAATGCTGCTGCTTATTCTGCAGGAACCACTCCTTTATCACAATCAAGATATTTTGATTATCCCGTGTGGTTAGTAGGTGATAGAGCCACTATTGCTGATTTATCATTTGTTCCTTGGAATAATGTAGTGGATAGAATAGGTATTAACTTGAAACAAGAATTTCCTGAGGTCTATAAATGGACCAAGTATATGATGAGAAGACCGGCGGTTATTAGGGCGTTAAGAGGTGATTAATGTAAGTCAGAGGTTTACTTTTTGATGTATATAACGACAACCAATGAACAATATTAGAAGTGTATAAGCATATATTAATGTATACATTTACGATATCTATAATCTAATGGAACGGATGCTAATTAATACAAGTACCAATACCACCCATAATAATGCCATTGGGAGTTTGGATTTTGGGTGATTCCGTTTAACGTATGTCACTGGATAGGGTAATTCATAGGTTTCTTTTTGGTGTTTTTCTATCTGATGATGTTGTTGATGTTTTTGTTTTTGTTGATGTTTTTGTTTTTGTGGTTGTGGTTGTTCCTCCCCCTTTTCAAAATAAACATCAACCTGGGAAATTCTATTATCTGCCATAGTAAACTTCACCTCATCGACTCCGGGTTTGGTTATGTACTTCTCACTGTTGTTGTTTTTATCATATTCCACTTGATTAACAGGATAAGTACTTAACAATCCCAAATAATTAGTGCTGGGAATTTCAGTTTTCTTCAACTGCACTCTCTTAGGAGAAGTCATGCACATTCCACAAGGAAAAACCACGTTCTTAAATACTTGGAGAAGTTGAAAACCGCTGAAAAAGAAAGAAAATCCTGGAAGATAAAACCGTTTATTTCGGTAAATTCCGCAGCTCGAAATACGATTAAGAGATGATACTGTAGTAGTAATAAAGGAACTTTTACAAAAAAAATGTTTACAAACACTGTTAAATAATACTGTTACTGTTACTGTTACTGTTACTGTTGCTGTTACTACTGTTACTACTTTCACTACTTTCACTACTTCTTCTACACTATTCCCCCCTCACATCTCCTTCGCTATCATTAATCCTAAAAATGAATCTATCACCGAAGTTGCCGCCAAACATGTAATCTCACTATTTGAATCAAATGGAGGACTGACTTCTACAACATCAGCACCTACCAAATTAATACCTTCAAATCCATCCAAAATACTCAATAACTCTCTGGTTGACCATCCACCTATTTCCATGGTTCCTGTAGCTGGAGCAAATGCTGGATCTAATACATCTATATCAACGGTTATGTATACTGGGTTGATTTTACCTACCAGGTTCAAAATGATATCTACAATTCCTCTAATTCCGTATCTATCAATATCTCTGGCGGTTATTGTATTGAATCCACAATCTACGTCATGTTGTCTATCATATTTGTCATCAATATAAGGAGCTCTTAAGCCTAAATGATAACTATTATTCTTGTTGATATAACCTTGTTCGGCGGCATAATGTAAGAATGTTCCATGATTAAGCTTCATATAGTTAGAAATACCTCCTCCTAAAACTTTAGGATCCCAAGTATCTATATGGCTATCGAAATGTAACACGTTTAAGGGACCATACTTCTCATAAGCTGACTTAAGTCCCATTAATGTGATGGTATGATCTCCTCCCATAGTGATAATCTTGGGTGAAGGCACGTTATTTTTGGTGCTGGTGTGGTTATGAATGGCTCTTTCTCCACGGTATAATTGATTTAAGGCAATTCTGTTGTCAAATGGAGTTAAAGGAACATCTCCACAATCAATAATGGTCAAATTATGACTTGATTTATCAAAAGGATCAATATGAGTTAAGTTACTATTGGACTTACCATTGGTTCTCACTGGTGTGGCCCCGCCTATTCTTCGTGCCCCCAGTCTGATCCCTTCTGGTCCAAATCGGGCTCCAGGCCGGTACGAAACCCCTGTATCAAATGGAGCTCCTACAATGGCAATATCAATAGGATTATCATACTTTTCTTCATCAAAACAGTTGAAATGTTCCAATCCTCCAAAGGTAATGATTCCTCCAAAAAGGTTTCTATTGAAGCTAATATCCTCGGTGTAGTCATCGTCGGGGAATGTCAATTTCGGCTGATACTTCATGTAAGCTTCATGACTCTTGGACGCAAATTGGTGTTGATTAATGGTATCAAATTTATCCCTTTGTTGCATTAATTGTTCAAATGTTCCCATATCTAAGCTGGTAAAGTCAATTTCAGCTTCACCATCTTCTTCACCTAACACTTTTACATGACCTTGGTCTAATAACTGTTGTTTAAACTGTCTACTTTGAGGAGTCTCCACAAGTTGACCATATACAGAATCTAAGAAAGATTGCGCTTCTGAGGATTGAGGTTCCAGGTTAAATTGAACTTCATTTTCTGGTAAATCCTGGTAGGGATTAACCGTTAAGGCTAATGCTTTGGATACAATACACAAAGTAGTATAACTTTTCAAAGGAAGAAAAAACATGGAAAATAAGTAGAAAAATTCCATCAAAGATAAAAGTGATATTTATAAAAGCGCAAGTTATTGTCGTTCCTAAATAGGTAGGTTGTTGCGACGGAGATATCACTATTAACTATAACCACAACTACTAACTATAAACGTCACCCAAGGTAATTGATTTCACTACAGTGTAATCGTCTACTCCATATAAGGAACCTTCTCTTCCAAATCCGGATTCTTTTACCCCACCAAATGGAAGGGCTGCATCAGTGAAAACCCCAACATTCACGGATATCATTCCGGCTTCTAAGAACTCGGACATGAACCAAACGGTCTTTAAACTCTCTGAAAAGATATATGACGCCAAACCAAACTCAGAGTCATTACAATAAGACAAAGCTTCTTCTTTAGTATCAAACTTAAAAATTGGAGCTAAAGGACCAAAAGTTTCTTCTTTTGAAACTTTCATGTCTTGGGTTACATCAGTTAACACAGTTGGGGAATAGAAATGTTTACCCTTATCGGCCAATCTACCACCTTTAACGGCATATTTTGCACCTTTACTAATGGCATCATTAATATGGTCTTCGACTTTAGTTACTGCTTTTTCATTTATCAAACAAGAATGAGTGATTCCGGATTCAAATCCATTGCCGATTTTGAAATTATTAACTTTTTCCAGGAATTTAGTAACAAATTTATCATAAATTCCTGATTGAACATAAATTCTATTAGCACAAACACATGTTTGACCTAAAGATCTAAATTTGGAAGCAATACTTTGATCCACGGCTTTATCCAAATCAGCATCATTGAAAACAACAATAGGAGCATTACCACCTAATTCAAAAGAAATTTTCTTCAAGGTAGACGATGATTGTTTCATTAAAAGTTTCCCTACAGCTGTAGAACCAGTGAAAGAAATCTTTTTGATTAATGGTGATTCACAAAATTTCAATCCACATTTTGGTGTAGATTCAACTGATGATAACACTACATTAAAACATCCTGGAGGAAACCCGGCTTTATCAGCTAAATATGCAAGTGCTAATGAAGATAATGGAGTTTGACTATCTGGCTTTAAAATCGTAGTACAACCAACGGCTAAAGCAGGAGCGGCCTTTCTGGTCCCCATGGCACTGGGGAAGTTAAATGGACATAACAATCCAACAGGACCAACCGGTTGCTTTTGAGTAATTACTTTGTTATTATGATTACTAGGTTGAATTGTATGACCATAAACTCTTTTAGCTTCTTCACTAAACCATTCAAAGTATGAAGCTGCATATTTGATCTCACCAATAGCCTCAGCCAAAGGTTTACCATTTTCCCAAGTAATAATTTTACCTAAATCTTCAGCATTTTCCATCATAAGGTTAAACCAGTTTCTTAACCATTTTGATCTTTCATGAGCACTTGTTCTTCTATAAGATTTGAATGAATCATAAGTATTTTGGATGGCGGAATCGATTTCCTCTGGTAACATATCAGGAAGTTCAGCAATCAAGTCTTCAGTGGCAGGATCATATACTTTAAAAGTAGTAGTAGATTTACTTTCAAACCATTTTCCGTCGACATAAGGTTTGAATTTGATAAGTTCGGGGTTTTTAAGTTCTTCAAGTTTCATTTTAAGTTTTGAAAAATTGGTTTTTGAAAAATTGGTTTTTGAAAAATGGGGAAATCCCTCGCTATATATAGGGTTTATCCGATACACATCGATACACATCCGCTAAGACAATGGTAGAGATTTTTTTTTAAAAAAAAAAAAAATAAAAAAAAAAGGAAAAAAAAAAGGAAATAATTGTTTTCGTTTAGTTATTTCATTCATCTCCTTTTTATGTTTCAGTGTCTTTTTCTATCTCTATATGTAAATGCTTTGGAGAATGTATAATCACTAGAGTCTACAACTAAAGTAATGTGAGAATGCATCCTATTTAGTGCATATTTGCAGCCATAGTTAAACGTCCTGACACAGGAATTTGTAAGAAAATATTAAAAACATGATTTATTTACTACCACAGTATACACAAAACATTCTCTTATAATCATTCCTGAAACTATTGATATCAATTCTTCCTTATACCTATTCATAGTCAGATTCAAGATAATATCACCTGTACCGGTTTAGGAAATGCCGCTAACGCGTTGCTGCTTTAAAGGGGATTTAAAGCGGATTCCATCCTCCGGGTAAGAATACCTTATTGGGAAAGGGTGCAAGTGTGTTGGAATGGCCATACAAAGTATTTATATGAATAATGGCATGAGAAGGTACATCTAGGAATTGATCTTTAATCTTTCGAAATATTGTCTTTTTCAGAACATGTTCTATAATCTCTAATACTGTTTCTCTATCAGATTGTAAAAGCTGCGAAAAATATAATTTGGGTGCGTTTTGGTTCCCGATAACATCCTCACTCATTAGAGATACTCTATTACCCTTATAAATACATCAAATTCTTTACAAACAAATCATTTCCCTACAATTAACTTCCCTACAATCATCGAACACCTTTTCCATGAACAAAAACCCTTTTTTTTTTTCTCTATGCAAACCACGTTCACTTCCTATTGTTAAGCTATTGTCTCAATTTTCACTATCGTTCTCAATAGAATTGACCCACCCACGACGCGCGAGATTTTGCAAAAGAAATGCTTAAAAACACGGTTATTCTATTCACATCTTAAAAAACTATACACACATCATTATGAGTGATGGGAAATTGTTCATCAAAACAAAATCATCAGAACTCAAGGCTGAATTAGAACAGGCGTATAAGAAACCTAAACCTCATAATAAAGTGAAGTTAGTACTAAAGAAAGTAGTTGCTAATATCATTTTGAACAATCATGAAATAGCTCGATTATTACCGGACATTATAAGCTTACTTCGATTTGATGACCTTGAAATTCGAAGAACTTGTTTAGACTACTTGAGTCAATTTTGTCAATATGATCCGGCCGAAGCGGTGAAATTGTTACCGTTTTTAAAACGGTTTAAAGATGACTCTAGTCCTATATTGCGGGCTTTAAACATAAAGACATTAACTTCGATTAAATTACCTGATTTTGTCGATTTATCCTTCCAGACAATTAATCAATACTTAAAAGACCCTTCGCCGTATGTTAGGATCCAAGGATCTTTTGCTGTGGCTCGGTTATTCTTTGACAATTCTTCACGAGTCATTAATAACAATCTTATTGATGAATTAAATGAATTATTATATGATACTGACGAAACCGTTATAGCCGTAGCGTTATCATCATTGGATAGTATAATTGATCATGATAGAACTTTGGATTTAAGTTTGACTTTACGTCATAGACACGCTATTGTATTATTGAAAAATATCCCTAAAGCATCTGAATGGAGTCAAATTTATATTTTAAATGCTTTAATGTCATATGTTCCTGAAGAAACAGAAAGAGCATTAGAACTAATAGAATTAATCATGCCTTTTTTACAACATGAAAATTCCGCCGTGGTACTAAATGCTATAAAAACTATTGTTTATTTAAGTAATTATGTTAAAAACCCAGAATTGATTCTTCCTGCTTTACCTAAACGATTAGGTTCATCCTTAGTATCATTATTATCCAGACCTCCAGAAATTCAATTTTTAGTACTAAGAAATGTAATTTTATTATTACTAGGTAGAAAAGAATTAGTTCATTTTGAAATCGATATGTTTTTTTGTAAATATGATGATATGGTTTATGTGAAAGATACAAAGTTGGAAATCATATATTTATTAGCCAATGAAAATAATGTCATGACTGTTCTTAAAGAATTAGAAGAATATGCCACTGAAGTTGATATTGCTATGGCAAGGAAAGCTATACGAGCTTTTGGTAATTTAGCCGTCAAATTAAGTGGAGCAGCTCCTCAATGTGTTCAGACCATTATTGAATTAGTATCAAATGGAATATCGTATATTGTTCAAGAGTCAGCTGTCATCATCAGGAACATTGTCAGAAGATATCCTGGAAGATTTAATAATGCCGTTTTAGAATTATCAAATCAATATCAATTAATTGAAGATGCTGATGCTAAAGCTTCTATGATCTGGATCGTAGGTCAACATTGTAAAATTATACCCCATAGTGATGAGATCTTAAAAAGTTTAACTAAAACGTATCGAGAAGATCCTTTAGATTCTCAATATAATACGTTAACAGCAGTTATTAAGTTATACTTGAATTATCCTAATAAAGGAGAAGCATTAGCATTAGAAATATTGAAATGGGCCACTGAAGAAGCCGATAACCCTGATTTAAGAGAAAGAGGATTTTTCTATTGGCGATTAATCTCTACCAATCCCGGAGACTCTAATGAATTCCAACAATTTGCCAAACTGGTAGTTTTAAATAACAATCCCTTGATTTCTTCTGATAATGATAACATTAACCCCGAGGTTTTGGAAGAATTGGAATTGAATATCG
The DNA here is from genome assembly GCA_030573955.1 of Yamadazyma triangularis. NCBI lineage: Eukaryota > Fungi > Ascomycota > Pichiomycetes > Serinales > Debaryomycetaceae > Yamadazyma > Yamadazyma triangularis. The sequence goes on along the minus strand of JAJMEC010000075.1, from coordinate 61,444 downwards.
GAACTTTAGCTTCCATATATCTTAAGCCAATAAATCAGGTATTTCGGTTGGCTAAGACAAAGAAATTACCTCAATCCACAGCATTACAACCTAGAAAGTTGACCCCTCCAAATACTGATACTCCAACTCCTGATCAATCCCGGAACTCTTCAACTGATACGTTATCCAAGCCACCTCCGCTTTACAATTCTAGACACCTTAATTCTTCTAGTGAAAAAGTCAGTAGAAAACCATCTTTAATTCGTCAACATTCTGGTGAGTCCGAGTTATCTAATGAATCTTTATCACGGAAACAAAGTTTAGTCACTAAAATAAGTCGCCGAACTTCACTTATGAAGAAAAAGGGACAAAGATATTAGAAATAGAGAGTAATTCATTCTTAAAAACATTTTATGTATTAATACAAGTTATTTTTATTTTTATTTTTATTTTCTATTTTTCATTTCTCATTAACTACTTTAACTGAACGTGACATCTTTATTGCTGATGAAGACGATTTAACTGTTTCTATAGTAATATTAGGTAGATTAGCTTCAGGTCCATCTTCCACAGCTTGTAAAAGATCAGATAACCTTTTACCAATCAAATTTCCTAATATTATATAAGCTGCTGGTTTAGACATTACCACCAGTCCTTCTTTACAAAAGCTAGCGGTTACACAGTTAGGACAACCCCATTGACATTGACAATTATCAATTCTTTGAAACGCCGTTAAAAGAATCTTATTAATGTGTTCAAAAGCTTTAGCAGAAACTCCAGAACCAGAACGACCACCTTTGGCGTCATAAAAAATCAATCTTCCTGGTCTTATTCGTTTAGTTTGATTCCTTGCAAATTCTTTTTCAGGAGCCTTACATTCAGTCAATAACTCGGATTCACCTACATCTGAGTAATACCTGACATTACTATCAGTGGTGGCACCACTTATATAGATTGGTAACACATTCATTATGGTATGTTGAGCAGCATGGATTCCACCAGCTGGGGATAAATGCTTTTCACTAAGAGCATCTAAAGTGGATTTAGGAATATCTAACCAGAAACCTTTAGAGTAGAAATGAACTGGAGGATTTTTCACTTCTACTGGTTCAATGATCTCTCCCTTTTTATTGACTTTAAAGAATCCAAATACAACAATGGTTGTTTCAATCTTACCAAAATAGGCTGGAATATCACCTTGAGAGTTCTCAATAGTCTTTAAACATCTTACGTATTCGATCTCTATAGGATCAACATCAGTGAAGTCACGTTGTTGAGTAATCCAATCAACGTCAACTCTAATGACTTTTGCATATTTCCCATCAGGGTTAAATTCCTTAATTAAATAAGGAAGACCTTGATGAAGAAAAATCCCTCCTTCATAAAGAGTGAATGAAGTTCTTGATTCTTCAATCTCTTCAATTATAAGATTTCTTCCATTGGTGATATCAACTACAGCATAATGAGTTTCTTCAACATTTCTAATCAGAACATGTTCGGGAGGCCAAGGTAAATATTCAGGACTACTTCTATACTTTCCATAATTATCGACATTCAATTTCTCTTTACAAATTGATTGGAATAATTGTTTACCATTAATATCACGAGAAAACCACTTGTAATCAGAATCAATATCTAAACTGTCTTCAAATGCTGCACACTGTAAATGGTTTTCTAAAATCAATCGATGCATATCTACTCCAATCAAAGATCCAACACATAAATCCTCATACGTCGACTTATCACACAATTCCTCAGGGTTTTGTATGTAATGGTGTTCAACGGGGCCAGAACCAACAACCAAAATAGCCAAACTTCCTTGAGCTCTCTTACCTCTTCCAGAACGACCAAACTGTTGATGTAAATTCAGTTTCAGCCTGGGAAATCCACAAGTGATTACCACATCCAAATCAGATAAATCAATACCAAGTTCTAAAGCATTGGTAGCAACAAGAGCTCGTACATCACCATTGAACATTTTCTGTTCAATGTTTCTACGATCTTCTTTGGAATAACCACCCCGATACGCCATTATATCCCCTTCCATAATCAGAGAATCCCTAAACTCAGGTTCTTTTAGTAAATTTCTGGCTTCCTTCATAAGGATTTCACACATTTTTCTAATAGGACAGAAAACAATCACTTTTAGTGACGAGGAATGGGCCAAGACTTGAAGTAGAACTCGAGCCAGTTCAAGCATTATATTAACTCTAGGAACCATATTAGGACTTGGTTGTGATTTCAGACTGGAGAAGAACTTATCAATGGGTAGATATTCTCCTTTTTTATTCATTAATGGTGGAGGATTCCAAAGTAAAAACTTCTTTTCACAACAAGGACTTCCATCTTTATCTATATGAACAATGGAATCATCTTCAGGAATAGAACACACGACTTTAAAGTGGGACACAGGATCCAACACCGTAGCAGAACACGATACAAATAGTAGTTTAGCATCGTCGAGTCTAGCTCTTGTTACTATACGAGCAAGACGAGCCATAACATAACTCACATGAACTCCAAAAGTACCTTTATAAACATGGATTTCATCCATAACCACATACTTCAAAACCAGGAGAAATTCCGACCACCCATTGTCATTGTGGAACCCATCATGGTTGGGGAGTATTGCAGCATGAATGGCATCAGGATTAGTGAACACAATATCAGAATACCGACGGATATGAGCCTTTGACTTGGAATCAGTGTCACCATCATAAGTATCAACAAGAATACGACGACAATTGTCGTCGGGGATATACTTTATTAGCTGCTCAAGGTGGTTCTTTTGGTCTTGAGCAAGGGCTTTTGTGGGGAAAACAAAGAAAGCAGTACTCTTTCTTGGAGCTTTAGTTCCATGAGCTTCGATGTCCCATAAAATGTCATTGACAATGGGGATTTGGTACACTAAAGACTTACCTGAACTGGTAGAAGTACTGATAATGACATGGTTCTTCTCGTCACCCATAAGAGAGCTTAATGCTTCGACTTGATGAGAATAAAGATCAGTGTGCAAGTTGATACCTTTGTAGTGTTGAAGAGCATGGATTAGATAAGGATGGATATTGTAAAGGTCAACATCAAAGGGAAGACACAGTTGAGGTTTCTGAGGAGTAAACACAGCTTCGTATTCGATTTGGTTATTATAATGAGGGCCTGATTTTAGCAAGTTAATCATATCATCAGCAGTCCAAGGAGTTGTATCAGGAGACAGTGATTCGAGTTTAATACGCTTTCTTTGGTTCATGGCGTCAACGGGATCACGGAAGTCAAGTTTCTCAGGAATGAGGTGATGGGCTTGTTCATACAAATCATTCATAATATCATCGTCACTAATCTCTGGAGAAAAAGTTGATAGGTACTTGGAAACAGCAATAGTGAACTTATCAGCTCTGGAAGATATCATATTGACCAATTGGGAGTGGGAAAGTTTAGTAATGGTCAAGTCTTTGTGGTTAAAGAACAGAGACTCATTCTGATTCCGGCGGGACATTGCCCCTATAGAGTCAAGTTTCATATCATCAAACTTAAACACAAGCAATTGGCTCAGGCGGTGAGTAGTAGTAGTAGTAAGTTCATAGATGTCATCACCTCTGTCATCACCTCTGTCACTTCGTTCATTATCAGGATTGATTTGGTTTTCGTCTACGTAACCAAAAAAAACATCCCCTTTTGGTAATAGAAACTTTATAATAGCAAGATCAAGTAAAGTTAACTCAGGGATCAATTTCTCAATATACTCAAAAGTGGTGATAATAGCTCTGGAATGCGACAGGATAAACGTCAAATGAGGGTTGATTTGGGAGAAGATGAGTCTAATTCGGGATAAACCCGCAGGCCATTTTCGCAGATGATTTGAGTCCATAAAGAAAGGTCATGTAGCAATAATGACCACCAAGTGCGCAGTAGCAACAATGGAGATTGAGTTGACGAAAGGATAAAGTTTTCTTGGATAATTGACGAGGGAAAGTGTTAAGTTATAGTTGAGTTAGTTAAGTTATAGTTAAGTTATAGTTAAGTTAGTGTTAAGTTACAGTAAGTTATTGTTAAGTTACAGTAAGTTACAGTTTCAATAAGTTACAGTTTCAATAAGTTACAGTTTCAATAAGTTACAATCAATTGAGTTAGTATGTTCGATCACATCAAAATCAAAAGTAAAGCCTCTAATGTTACTCCAGCCAAACCAGCAGTTTCACCTGGTGAAGCCCCCACTAAAAAGCAAATCTACCAGAATAGACAGAACTTTGGGGTTAATTTAGGTGCCTGTTTTGTTATGGAGAAATGGATCTATCATGGGTTATTTGTAGATGATAGTGACTGTGAATTGGAAGCAGTTAAAAGAGCCGTGAAAAAGTTTGGTAATGATGAAGCTAGAGAGAAGTTTGAAGATCATTGGAATGGGTTTATGAGTGATAATGACTGGAAATGGCTTCAGGATCATAATGTTACCAGTGTTAGAGTGCCTTTAGGATACTGGGAAGTTGATGGAGGTAAATATGCTGATGATACTCAATTCAAAAAGTACGCTGGTAAAGTGTACAAGAATGCCTGGGATATTTTCAAGACCAAGTTTGTGGAAGCCGCTGGGGCCCATGATATTGGGGTTGTGGTTGATATTCATGGATTACCAGGAGGAGCTAATGGAGATGCTCATAGTGGAGAGAAATCAGGAGGGTCAGCTGATTTTTGGGGTGATTACAGTATGCAATTACAAATGTGTGATATGTTACAATTCATGGCCAAAGATTTGAAACAATATGACAACATTACCGGGATTCAAATAGTTAACGAATCGGAGTTTTCTAATGATGCCAAGAGTCAAAACTATTACTACTCGGCGGCTATTAATCTGATTCGAGAAGTTGATCAAGAAGTGCCAATTATCATTTCTGATGGTTGGTGGCCTGATCAATGGGTCAAATGGGTCCAGAGCAAACAGGGGAATGATAAAAACATTGGTGTGGTGGTGGATCATCATTGTTATAGATGTGCTGCTCAGCATGATAAAGATAAGGCCCCACAACAGATCATTGGTGATTTGTACAATGATTTATTAACCAATTTGACCGATAATGGACTGGGAGTGGATTTCATGGTTGGGGAGTACTCTTGTGTAATGGATGGACAATCTTGGGACAAGGGAAACTCCAATTCCAATAGAGATCAACTTGTGATTGATTTTGGTAATAATCAATTGCGATTATTTAATGAACGAGCCAAATTTGGTTCATTCTTTTGGACATTCAAATTCCAAGCCGGTAATGGAGGTGAATGGGATTTCAAAACCATGACTGATAAAGGATCCTTGAACAACAATTTACTGTTAAAGGGTAAAGATTTACCTGATGATAACAAATTTGAAGAAAAGTTAAACCATGAATTCAATTGTCATTGTGATTATTGGGACAATGCGAATAAGAAGGAAAAATATGATCATGATCGGTTTAAAGATGGATTTCAAGACGGATGGAAAGACGCACTTGAGTTTGCCAAGTTTAATGGTTCAGTATTAGGTCGGAAAGAGGCTTGGAAGTTTGCTAGAAGATCGGAAAATATTGACAAAAAGGGTAATCTGAAACATATATGGGAGTATGGTCATGGATTTGATACTGGATTGAGAGAGTTTTTCAATAGTGTGTAGAAGGCTCTGCTCAGAGGCTTAAGAAATAGTGATTGTATAGTGAGCGTCTAATGTACAGAGCGTTTACCACCTCTACAGCGTCTACCGCGACGTCTACTGCGACCTTCAGTGTCTCTACCGCCACCTCCCGCCTAGCTCCTGCACCAACTCTACCGCGCTTCCTGTCTAGATCTACCACGACCCACCGCCACCTCTACCACTACCTCTTGGCTCCGCAGCCTCATTCTCAACTAACACTGACCTCAAAGCGAGCATACATTATCATTATCTTATCCTATTACACCTATGGATTTGCCACAACTTCAGGTCCTTGGAGACTCTTTGTGTTCCAAACTACTAAAATCCTCCAATAAACCTTCCAAACACATAAATTATCAAATTGCATTGTTAGAAGTTGTCAAATATGAAGTAAAACGGTTGGATCGTCTTGGATACTGTGATTATGAATTGGCATTTGTGTGTTATTATATAACACAATTGTTAAACGAAGAGTGTAAGAAACACCTTACGGCGGAGATAACTGATTTTGTCGATATAATTGACCAAACTTTGGCTAAGCAACATGGTAAATTTATCGCCATCAAACAGTTCATTATTGATACAATCCCTTTACAACAAGAACATGAAGAAGATCCACTACTATCACGGTTTAATCGGCTTAAGTTTGGTGATAAGTCGGATGATTCACCTTTTTCATCGTCATTGTCACCATCACCTTCATCATCAACTTCATCACCATCGCCTTCTTCATCACCATCACCTGCATCATCACCTTCATCCAGTCTCGATAAATTCAAGTACACCGAAATGATATCAGTGAAAGAACTCCACAATCTCCTCAATTCCCAAAAATCAGTCTTATTAATTGACTTTCGAACTAAAAATGAATTCAACTATAATCATATCAATTATAGAGATATTGTAAATATAGAACCATCAATAGTTACCAGTTTACTCAGTCAAGAGAATAATAATCCTTCCAATCAAGTCAGTGATCAAGATCTAGAAGAGAGATTACGTCTACTATTACCTACGGATCAATATACTCGGTTTCTGGAAAAACACAAGTATGATTTGGTTGTGATATATAATCTTCGTTATGGGGCTACTACGAGTGAATTTGATCGGTTTGAATTATTAATTGATCTGATTATAAATGATACTACCGAGAACAATCCAAGCAAAAATCCTTTTATTGATTTAATTGAAATTTTAGCTTACAGAAATAAGTATATTAGTTCTCGATTAAAGCGAAGTCCTTGTTATTTATCAGGTGGAGTATCACTTTGGTTTCAAACTTTTGGTCAGAATTCAATTGCTAAAACAATTCCTTCTCAAGTATTGATGAGACCTCAAGCTTCGCTTTCTCGTACTGGTAGTGATTCTCCTTCTAGTTCAAGAAGTAACAGTTTTTTTTCTGGCAATAAATTTTCTAGTAATGATTCCTTGAATTCAGTTACAAATTCTCCTTATCTTCGAAACTTTGGTGATTATTTAGGAACAGCAAAGACTACTAGTGGTGGATCTGTATCTAGTTCTTTACTTACAGAACCGTCAAGTCATGGAAATTCAACCAATAATGCTCCCTATTATAAACCTCCTAGTTCAATGAAACCAGGAATCTCCAGTTCCATAACAAAGCCTGGTGCTCAAGATTCTTCATCTATAGTTGATGAAACTCCTGCATCAAACATCCTTTCTCAACAAAGTCCAGTTAAAAGTCCAGTTAAACCTCAACTAACAAAGTCTTCTTCCATGTCATCCACTACTCTGGGGACTTCATCAACGTCAACATCCCAGAAAAAACCTAACCCAGTTAAATTTCTCGAACAATACACTACAGGACTTGTAAATTTAGGCAATTCTTGTTATATGAATTGTATTCTTCAATGTTTAGGAGCTACTCCACAATTGACAAAATTCTTTTTTCCTACATTCCCATTAACTTCAAGTTCACCAGCTATACAACAATCCTATAGACAACATATTAATGTTAACAATAAACTAGGAACTAAAGGAATAGTGACAACTAATTTTGTCAATTTATTAATGAATATGTTTGGAAACTCAGGGTCTTATTTTTCCCCACTGAATTTCAAGAAAGTTATAGGTTCAGTATCACCTGGGAAACAATATGCCACATTTGATCAACAAGATTGTATTGAATTCTTGGAGTTTCTATTGGATTCTTTACATGAAGATTTGAATCAAATGGTGGTATCTGATGCTAAAGAAAAACAAGCCATTATGGAATTAACTCCAGAACAAGAAAAGACTCGAGAATATTTACCAATTAGATTAGCGTCTACTATAGAATGGGAAAGATACTTGAAATTGAATTTTTCCATTATTGTTGACTATTTCCAAGGACAATATTTATCTCAATTAAAGTGTTTGGAATGTGGATTAACTTCTACCACTTACAATGCATTTCTGAACTTATCTTTACCTATACCTCAGAAGCTTAACTCAGTCCGTGATATAAGTTTACATGATTGTCTTCAAGAATTTGTTCAAACAGAGTTATTAGATGAAGATAACAAATGGTTTTGTCCTCGTTGTAAAAGATTCACTAAACTGACCAAGAAAATTAACATAACTCGACTCCCACAAGTATTAATTATCCACTTTAAACGATTCAAATTAAACCCCAACGGTTACTTTAATAAAATGGATACCTTTATTAAGTATAATGTTAATGAAGTCCTTGATCTTACTCCGTATTGGCCCGATACTGGAACCATTATAAACCTGAGTTTAGATAAAAATCAAATCATGTCTAAGGAAAAAGAAGCACAAATCTTATCGACATTACCCACTAGAAACCAAGTACCACCATTTAGATACAAACTCTACGGAGTAGCTAATCATTATGGAACATTAACTACTGGTCATTATACAGCATACGTTCACAAAGAAAGTGACAACAAAAAGACTCGTGGTTGGTGTTATTTTGATGATACTAAAGTCACATATAATCATAAGGAAAAAGATGTTTTGAACCAAAATGCATACTGTTTATTTTACCAACGTATATAGAGTGAATGTATTCATGTACAATGAGATAAACTCCCCTCAACTCTGTGCTATTTGATGAATCTTAATCATTGGATGACTATTAACTACTCCATTACTCATTCCTACCCATAACCAATCAACCTTATAGTTAGTATCAACATTAATCTTCCCCTTAAACCCTTCCACAAATGTTCGATCATTAACAGTAATGTTTGCTGAAAAGTTTATAAACTCATTAAATATAGTCAATGAAGCCCAAAACTGAAGCTTTCTTAAACATGCTATTACTAAACTTGTCACTTGGCCTCCATTAAGACAATGAATATATATAGGTGCGTGTTGTCTATGAATGATTAGATCCAATGCTTCCAACACTGTCGAATACCCTAAAGGAACCCCTCTTTTCTTCCCCTTTCCCAGTAGAGCACATTCAAGGTGGATTAGTGTAATTCCGTGTTTGTGAGCAAAGTGAAACAAGTTAGGATCCGATTCTTCCGTCACCGGTTGTGGAGTTAAAGACACAATAGTTTTCAATTCCAAATTCTGTAAAAAGGGGAAATTAACTTCACGAGGATGTGCGCCTCTATAAAATCCTTCTTGAACGGTATTGAACTTCAATGGTGGCACCAACAGATGGGCAATGTCATAGTCCATAGTACAGAATGATGATGATAATTATGGTAGTTTCGCGCTAGAGATAATATTAGTTAATAGGTGAGATAGTTAACAGGTGATAAGTAATAGTCATAGAATTCATTGAGAGTTCATTGATCGCTATAAATACAAGACAGAACATTTGTTTATCATATGTTCTTATAGTAACCCAAACGAGGCATTTTAACATCGTCAACGTTGGTAGCCAAAACATCTTCAATAGAGCGTCTAGGAGCTTTACCAGCAATATTGGAGCCACCAGCACTACCACTGGAGAACTTCAAGTATACCAAATCACCGATTTTATCGAATTGGGTCAAGACATAATCTAAATCTTCTTTGGTTAAGGCTGAACTGACACAAAGTCTAACCCGACCACTAATAATGGGGGTTGCTGGATAAGCAACAATGACAATAGCGATTTTCAAGTCATAGAGTAATCGAGACACTTCAGGCATTTTAGCAGGTAAAAACAATAACAATGGAATGACGGGAGAATCATCAGCTCCATAAACAATGAAACCCAATTTTTTCAATCCTAAACGTAAATAACGAGAATTGAAAGCTAAACGTTTTAATCTTTCTTCACCTTCACCCGGGTTTAAATCTCCTTTGATGACACTAAGAGAGGATATGATTTGAGCTAATACTGGTGGTGCCACCGATTCTCCATAGACATTGGTAGCATAATCAAGTCTAAATCTATCGATTAACAGTTTGGTTCCTGAGATATAACCACCAGTAGCCCCAAAGGATTTGGTTAATGTTCCCATCAACACATCAATTCGTTTAGGATCCACACCAAAGTAATCACAAACACCTCTTCCTCTAGGACCTAAAGCACCAATGGAATGAGCCTCATCAACAAATAAGTAACAATTATACTTTTCCTTGAGTCTAACAATCTCAGGTAAATTACACATATTACCTTCCATAGAGTATAATCCTTCAATAGCAATGATGATTTTATCCCAAGGACGATGAGTTTTTGTTTGACCTTGAGCAATTTGATCTCTAAGTAACTTTTCTAATGCTTTCATATCATTATGTTTAAACACTTTAACACTAGCCCCGGAAATCCGGATTCCAAATCTTATAGACGCATGGTTTAATTCATCACTAATAACCAAAGTTTTGGGGTCAGCTAAACAAGCAAACAAATAAGCATTGGTTCCATACCCTTGACTAATAACAATGGCATCTTCTTGACCAACAAAGTCAGCTACTAAAGCTTCACATTGTTGGTGTAAATCGGTGGTTCCACATAATTGTCTAGGAGAACAAGCTGAGGGACCATAATTATCTACAGAATCAATAGCATAAGTAGTACAAGTACCTTTAGATTGAGCAAAACCCAAGTAATTATAAGAAGATAAATTAAGACATTCCGAAGAAGTACCGAGGTATTCATAATCATGTCTATTATGTTTAACCCGATCAAAACAATGAACGTGTCTTCCAGGAGCACCATGAATAGGACGAGCAAAACAATCATCAATTCTATTCTTCAATCTCCGTTCATAAAAACTTTCAAATCCATCATACCATGGAGCATAACCATCAACTTCAATCAAATGACTATATTCCTTAGGTTTGAATATCTTCCCAAAAAAATCTCTAATATGACCAATAATGATCAAAATAAGATAACTCAAGTACGTGGCAATGTAGATAAAGTATGGTGGGTCATCATCAATAGGTGTAGGAAAAGGTTCTCCTTCGGGATGTCTGGAAACATAAAGATGGTGTTTGGAAGTGGTTTTTCCATATTCCAACTCAGCCAAAAGCTCATTTGGTCGATTATCTTGTGGAGCATCAGGGATTTTCCACATGACAACGGTTAATATTATAAACAAAAGAGTGTGTAGAAGCTAAAGTGTGGAAGAAGTTTTTATTAATATCAAACAGAATAGAAAAGATATCAGAGCAAGTCGCGTGGTAGTGGCGGACTCAAGAAAACAAAAACATTAAATATTATTATTACTAAAATTATTATTATTATTATTAAAAGTAATGGGCGGAGAGAGAGATATTAAGCATTACACCCAAGTTAAATAAAGAGGCCACGACATCACAAAGTAGGAGCAGGAGTAGGAGTAGAAGTACAAACAGAAACACAACCCACTACACAACCCACTACACCATCACACTACACAACCCCACTACACCATCACACCTTCTCACTTAACGTCCTCTCGACATTATCCTTCAACACATCCTCTATATCCTCATGAGGATTTGACGAGTACTTGATAAATAACTGATCACCAACATCATTAAACTTTCGCAATACGTAGTCCAAATCCTCCTTTGTGAGGGCCGAACTTAAACATATCCGCACTCTGCAAGTAGTAATGGAGGTAGCCGGATAGGCAGTGAGAACAATGGCGATTTTCTCCTTATAAAGCCGTCTAGATATTGCTGCCATTTTACCCGGAGTGTATAAGAGTAAAGGAATGACAGGAGAATCATCGGATCCATAGAGAATAAACCCTAAACGCGTCAATCCTAAACGTAAGTATCGGGAATTAAAGGCTAACCGCTGTAAACGGTCTTGGCCCTCACCAGGATTCATTTCTCCCTTGATAATGCGAACAGAAGACACGATTTGCGCCAACACTGGTGGCGGCATTGACTCCCCGTATACGTTAGTGGCGTAATCTAGTCTAATCCTGTCCATTAGAGACTTAGACCCAGCAATATATCCACCAGCAGCCCCAAACGACTTGGTGAATGTCCCCATTAACACGTCTATTCTTTTAGGATCCACACCAAAATAGTCGCACACACCTCTACCTCTAGGCCCTGAAGCACCAATGGAATGGGCTTCGTCTACGTACAAATAGCAATTGTATTTTTCTTTGATTCTTACGATCTCTGGTAAATCACACATACTGCCTTCCATAGAATACATTCCTTCAACAGCAATGATGATTTTGTTCCAGGGACGATGGGTTCTGGGTTGACCTTGAGCAATGGCATCGCGAATGGTTTCCTCTAGCGCCACGGTATCGTTATGTTTAGAGATCCGAACCTGAGACCCTGAGACCCGGATTCCAAACCGAGAAGAAGCATGGTTCAATTGGTCACTGATAATTAACGTCTTTTTATCAACAATACACTCAAATACAAACCCATTGGTTCCATACCCTTGACTAACGAGAATGGCATCTTCTTGACCCACAAAGTCAGCTACCACGGCTTCGCACTGTTTGTGGAGGTCGGTGGTTCCACACAAGTGCTGGGGCGAACAAGCCGAGGTTCCATACTCATCTAGTGTTTTCTTAGCAATATCAGTACATGTCCCTTTTGATTGACCAAAGCCTAAATAATTATAGGACGATAAATTGAGACACTCAGAAGAAGTACCTAAATATTGTAACCATTTATTAGAAATCAACTCCCGATCAAAACAATGAATATATCTCCCAGGAGCTCCATGGATAGGCCGAGCAAAACAATCTTCAAGCCGAGCTTTAAGTCTTCTTTCGTAGAAACTCTCAAACCCATCGTGCCACGGCGCGTACCCGTCAGCTTCAATCAAATGACTGTATTCCTTAGGTTTGAATAGTTTTCCGAAAAAATCTCTTATGTGGCCTATGATATTGAGTATAAGATAACTCAAAAACGTCATAATCAACACAAAATACTCGGGTTCTTCGTCAATAGGAACCTCATAGGGGACACCTTGAGGATGCTGAGATACGTGTTTATACTCGGTAGACGTGTTGGTTCCATACTCCAATTCGGCCTTGACGTCTGCAGGACGATTATCCTCAGGGGCATTTGGGATTTGCCAGGACATGAAGAGAGAGATAGAATAAAGGGAAACAAGTTATCAGCGAAATGGTTATGTAATAAATGTTACGTGATAAATACATAAATGTTACGTAATAAACACCGCGAAAATAGGGGTTTTAATAGGGGAACCGTTAGGGCTACCACCGGTTAGGGCTACCAGCCCTTAGGACTTGAAGAAACTTTATTGGTTTGTCTCAACTTTGTACAACCGATAGGACCTATTTTCATCACCGATTAAGTGGATCATGTGATCATAGGGAGGGAGTTCCCAATCAATGTGACCTATCACCAACACGGTGTTCTCAGGGTAATAATGAGTGAGAACGCGATGGCATTTGTTCATGACATTTATATCATCGATGCAGGAGAAGGCTTCATCGAGAATGATTAAAGGGGGGTTTTTAGCCAAAGCTCGAAGGAAAAGAGTGAGTTTTTGGTGAGTAATTGACAATTCCCGGAACGGAATGTCACCAAAGTCATGTATGATGTCACTAAATTGAGCCAATACTTCAGGGAACGGCTGCGAAAACTGTAAATGGTCTCCCTTATAATGGAAATTACAATTACCTACGTTTTGTACCAATCCGTTTTTGATGATTTGGTTCATGGTTTTAGATCCCGGGACCAAAGCATGGATTTCTGGCGATGAAATCCCGATATTGTTATTGATATCAAAGAATGATAACCCGGCTCCCGATTTGAGAACTTTCCCATCTATAGATAATACTGCTCGCCATGATTGAGGATGATCCACAGTAATTAATGATAAAATCGTAGTTTTCCCCGTTCCATTTTCTCCGAGGATTCTCCAAGTCGACCCGCGAGGCACTTTCCAATTGAAGTCTTTAAGCACCGGCATCCCGCGATAGATCACCGAGGCGTTATTAAACTCAATGTAGGGATTTGAGAGCGAGTGGTTAGAGATTTCTATAACCCGATTATCACGAACCGGTGGTGATTGTGGTTGTATTTCTGGTGCCACAGCTGATTTTTCCCCGGAAGCAGTAATCCCGTCATTATCCACTGTAGCAACATGAGTAACCCATTCCGGAACAGTATCTTGAAGTCTTAGCCCCAAAACAATCGATGTTTCAAGACTGTTGCTGATATTGTACAACGACTGCGAAACCGTTTGTGTCTGTTTAGGATCAAGACCTAAAAACGGGTCATCTATAATTAATAGCTTTGGTTTCCGAATCAAGGCTTTAGCTATTCTAGCGCGTCTAAGTTGGCCGTTACTTAAGGAATTGATCCATTTTTGCGTCAAATGACTGAGATTAAAGTGTGCAATTAACTCGTCAGCGTAGGTATTATCAGCGCGAGTATTGGAGTTGTAGTTATTGGAGCCTATAATGTAGTTTCTCACTGAGTTAACATCATCACTCATTTCTAAGGTACCTTTGAATGATAATGATTCATATCGAGCTGATAAATGCACTTTATCTAACCCTGAAGACTCTTTGAAGTTGAGGTACTCTACTTTATCATACTGTTGTTTTTCAGCCATAAATGGATACGTCCGAGACAATGTTGGCCAAGGTAAGTACCTTGTAGCTAAGGCATTGAGTAATTCAGTCTTTTTACTGCCCATAATCCCCCAAGTAGATGGCAATCCAACGTCATTTTTTTCATACACTTCGAAGTTTAAGGGATTGGCGAAGATCCCCTTTTGATCTTTTAAGTGGTTCTTTAGTATACAGTCCTTAAGACGGACCAAGCATTGTGGTTTTGGTGTTGGTTTAAACATCCCGCGAAAAGGTAGTAATTTCTGGTTCATTCCTGGCGTCTAATAAAGTCACAGTGCGAAGGATCATTACATTATTACACTACAATAACACTCACTACACCAATCTACTATGGAGTTTATTGATCCTATTGTTGCAGAAGAAACCACAACAAAACCCCAAGAGGGAAAGACAGAAAAAGCAGTTCATCAATTGGAAGATGAAATCGATAAGGCTTATAACAACGTGGAGAAGAAGTTTGGTGATCTTTGGACAAATGCTTCTAAGAATGCAGGTGATTTACAAGAAAAGTATAAGTTAGAAGAAAACAGAAAACAAATGTTAGACCAATTGAAGGCGGCCAAAGATAATCTTAATGATCGAGCTCAATTATCACAACATTTGGAGCAATTTGAAACCCAAGTTAAGTCGTTGTCGAGTCAAATCCATATCCCAGGTATTGATATGACACAATTGAACCAACAAGCTAACAATTATCTTAGTAACTTGGATGAAACAATAGAACTGGTGGAAAAACAAGCTGGAGCCTATGTGAGTCAATTTACATCATTCTTGTCCAATATTGTATCGGTTGATCAAGGAGATAATAACAAAGAAACCAGTGACGATGAGAATAAGACTCTTTTCACCACGGCCAACTATGGCACTTCTCGTTTCGATAACGATCTTTTCAAGTTACATACCAACCAAGAGTCATTTTTAAGTGATAAATTGGATATACCTGAGGAAATCAAGAAGTTCAATGTTGATGATAAAACTGACACCATTTCCGAGTTATTATCCAAATACGAATCCACTTTAGCCAAATCAATGAACGATTTGGTTCCAGTGAAAATCTCCTATCAATCATTCTGGTACCGATACTTTAAGTTAGAAACCACCCTTAAACAACAAGAAGAAAAGAGAAAGCAGTTGTTGGAAAAGGAGACCTCCGACAAGGCACGTGACCAGGACGACGATGAAGAGGAATTTACTTGGGACGACGAAGACGATGAAGACACTGTTGATGTGGGGAAGTCGCAGTAGGATTAATAGTATCAGTAGTATCAGTAATATCAGTAGAACCTCTACAAACAAACTAGTGCAATGGTACAAGTATATAATATATGTGTAGTAAAGATATGTTAATGATAATTGTCATCATAATTATCTTCCTTCGCACGACAAGGTTCTCACAAGTCTCGAAAGGCGGATTCACATATTTCATTCTATCATTGGAATGAGTAGTACCAAGTATAATTCTGCGGGTAATAACGTGGGAAGTAACAATTCCAATAGCGGAGATAGTAACGGCAATAACGCTGGAACCACAAACACAAATATAAACACAAACTTGACCAATACTACAGAAAACACGACAAATCAAAGTCCCAACCATCATATTAAGGATAAACCAAGTTTAAAACTTAACATGTCTAAAGGACATAATCCCGGAGGAAGAAGTTTGGCATCGATTTCCAACACAATACCTAATTTTGGCAACCCAGGGCCATTTTCGCCAGGGATTTTTTCCTCCAAAAGAGTATGGGTGAAACGCATTAATGGTACAGCTACGACGATTATGGTTAATCAGAGTGATATTATTGATGATTTAAAGTTGGGAATTATGAATAAATTTCCTAATGCTTTGGCCAAATTCTTTGATCCTTCAGATTTGACGATAAAAATGGATTTACATTCCCGAAACCCCGTGGCTAGTAACTCTTCTAGTTCTACGTCCACGGCTCCTCCTCATAAAAAGGTCAATATTTGGACTCTGCTGGTATCCCCAGAGAACCCAAGACCTTTGGAATCTCCTATAGCTTCCAATTTCAAGGAAAGACTTCACATTTCTAACGCCAATCAGGCCAATTCTGGGTCTCATTATAGCTATATTAACTTAGAACCCGATCAAAATGTGTGGAATCTACTTGATCTTTACTTCCCCGGTGGAATGAATATGAATGAAGCTTTTATTGTGGAAACGCCAATATTAGAAGACCCTTTCCCGGCACCATCGTCTGGTCAAATGAGAGACTCTCTACCTACAAATTTCTACCCCAATTCCACCTCCAATATTCCACCTTATTATCAATCAACTTCTCCTTCTTCCAATATGCCTAATGTTACTGCCAACCATACATCTAATCGATCCCTCACTCCCAATTCGGTTTCTTCTGTTCCAGGTTACTATCATCAACCTAAACCTCAATATATGTATAATACCACTATAGATTATCCTGGGAAAGATAGATCAGTATCACCAGCAATGTCAAACACCAAGTCTTCTCCAATACCTCCAACAGCTAATTTCCATAGAAGATCACAATCAAATCCTCCTCATTCGCCGGTAGTCAATACCAACATTAATTCTAATCATAATAACAATAATAAATCAGCAAATAGTCAAGCAGTATTGTTGTTACCCAAGAACTTTTCCTTATCCACAGCTACTGGTAGTCATCCTGGTACTCAACAACCTACTGGTATGGATAAAAAACGGTTAAGTCTTGATGAGAATTTAGTTAATAAAGATAGAAGCATTTCTTCACCTGTGGATAGACATGATTATAGTAATAAGAACCACACTAATTTAAAGAATGAAGAAGAAGAAGATAGAGACAAACATTTCCCATTAATAGATGAATCTAAAGAGCCAAGAAGTATGTCGAATTTAAGTACTCCTGAAAGAGCAAATGGTCATGATCATGATCATGATCATGATAATAATCGACCAGATGGAGCCTCCACGCCGACTCGAACCAATAATGACCGGAAATCAAGTGATAATAGATTGAGTCCTATTGATAATGATAGAGATATATCATTATCCCCGGCACCTCAATTAGAAAGTGAACCACGATTAAACTCTCCTACGCCTGATAATAAGGATGTGGGGTTACCGGAATCATCCAAGAATGACAATAATCATGTTTCTAGACAATCTTCAGGGTCTAAGAAGAAGGAAACCAACAAATCCAAGGCTAAAACAGCTACAGAAACAGTGTTACCATCAATTAGTGTACTTGTAGTTGAAGATAATGCTATTAATCAAGCCATTTTAGGAGCATTTTTAAGAAAGCACAAGATCCATTATGAAATAGCCAAGAATGGTGAAGAAGCTATAGCCAAATGGAGGACAGGAGGGTTCCATTTAGTATTAATGGATATTCAATTACCAGTGAAATCTGGTATTGATGCTACTAAAGAGATTAGATATTTGGAAAGAATCAACAGAATAGGAGTTTTCGCTGAAAATGAATTACAAGGACCCAAGAATTTGAATGATTTAAAAGAAGATCAAAAATTGGATTTGAAAGTATTTAGATCTCCTGTGATTATTGTTGCTTTAACTGCATCATCCAATTCGTCAGTCGATAGAAGTAACGCTTTAAGAGCTGGATGTAATGATTATTTGACTAAACCAGTCAACTTGGTATGGTTACAAAACAAAATTACTGAATGGGGGTGTATGCAAGCACTTATTGATTTTGATGGTTGGAAAACAAAAAGATCCAATTTCAACTCATCTTCAGCTAAATTGTTAGCACAATCCACCAGAACAAGATCCAGATCAGGGTCACAATCGAAAGTTTTATTAGGAGGGTCTTCCCAAAGACATAATCCTATGCCGGTGTAGGATATAATGGTGTAGGATATAATGGTGTAGGATATAATGGTGTAGGATATAATGTTATGTAGAGTGTGTAGTTACAGTTGTAGTTACAGTTGTAGTTACAGTAGTTACAATTATAATTATTATAGTTATTATAATCACTGTTATAGTTACAGTTACAGTTACAGTTAGTTATTATAGTCGTAATTACAGTTACAGTTACAGCTACAGCTACAGCTACAGCTACAGCTACAGCTACAGCTACAGCTACAGCTACAGTTACAGTTACAATCACGTGCGCAGTGCTAAAGTCGGTGAGAAAATTATCACTTCTCTTCCATCATTCACCATGTCAGAAGTTATTGATCAAGTGTTGCCGCTAGAGATTATAGACCGATCTATTGGTCAAAAGATTAAGGTGTTGTTAACTAATTATAAGGAGTTTTATGGAACTTTAGTGGGGTTTGATGATTATGTTAATATAGTGTTGGAGAACGTCACTGAGTATGAGAATGAGGATGTTAAAGATGAGGGTATTAAGAGAATGTTACTTAATGGGGGGCAAATAGCTATGATAGTGCAACAATGAGGGTGGTGGTAAAGAGTAGTGATTAGTGAGAGAAGAGAAGAGAGAGTAGTGAGAGAAGATAAGAGCGGAATTGGTATATATAACAGGATCCTGTAACTAATACATCTGTATTCCTCCACAACTCCTCCACAACTCCCTATAACTTCTACATTCGTATTTCACCATCTCCAATTTACTCTATATATAATATATATTCCTGTAAATCTACAAGCTTAGTAATACCTTCTACGACCTTCCAATGGCAATTCTTCAATCGCCACCGTTATCATTATAAATAGTGCTCACTTTTTATCACTAAACACACACACACATAATGAAACTCACAGTTACTAATGAAACCAATAACCTGATAATATCAGTGGATATTCCAGGGTCTTTAACCCTTGCGGATTTCAAGGCTTATTTGGAAGCTGAAACTGACATTAGTCCTCAAGACCAAATCTTACGTCACAATGCAAAGACGTTGTCAGGATCTGATCAGAGTTTACAAGATAGTGGTATTCAAGACGATGATTTGATATTGTTGCTGAAGCTTTCTACTACTAGTAGTAATAATGTTTCTTCTTCTTCTTCTGGTAGTGCTAGAAGTGATAATAGCACCAATGCTTCTGCTGGAGTTGATTTCCAAGTAGAAGCTATGAGACAACAGTTCTTAGGCAATCAACAGTTGAAGAATCAGTTACAAATGTCAAAACCCGAATTATACAATGCATTGGAAAATCCTAGTGAGTTTAAAAGACTTATGATGGATTCATTGCTGCAGTATCAAAATGACGGCAGTGGACTTATGATGCCAGGTGGTGGTGGTGGTGTTAGTCCTCAACAACAAGCAGAATTAAGACGATTACAGGATGATCCTGATAATCCTGAAAGTCAAGCTAAGATTATGGAGATTATTAGACAACAACAAGTTGATGAGAATATGCAATTGGCCTATGATATTTCACCAGAGTCTTTCACTTCAGTTCATATGTTGTATATTAAAATTAAGGTGAATAATGTTCCTGTACAAGCATTTGTTGATTCCGGAGCTCAAACGACGATTATTTCTCCGAAATTGGCTGAAAAAGTCGGTATTGATCGATTAATTGATAGAAGATTTCAAGGAGAAGCTAGAGGGGTAGGATCTCAAAAGATAGAAGGTAAAATCCATAGTGTACCTATAAGTATTGGGGATTCCACTGTAGAGATTCCTTGTTCATTTTTAGTATTAGATACTCATGTTGATTTACTTTTTGGTCTTGATATGTTAAGAAGACACAAATGTTTAATTGACTTACAAAATGATAAATTGGTTGTAGGAGGTAATATTGAAACCAAGTTTTTACAAGAGCTGGAAATTGAGAATAATGAAATGTTTGGTGGTGCTGCTGGTGGTGGTTCTAGACTTGGTGGTAATTCTAGTGGATTTGGTGGTAATATTTTCAGTGATACTCCAGCCGCTAATTCATCATCAACTTCATTACCTAAAAAGAATCCTTCATCGGCTGCTGCTGATGCTGCTGCTAAAAGACAAAATACCGGTAATAGTCCACAATCAGGAAACTTTAAAGAAGAAGACATTCAACAATTAATGGGATTGGGATTCCCTAGAGATCAGGTGATAAAAGCTTTACAACAATGTCAAGGAAGTGTTGAAATAGCTGCATCTCTTTTATTTCAATGAGGTGTGTAATAAGGGGTCCAATAACAGGACCATTGTCTATCAAATTAACGTCTACATATTTAGAATTTCTATAGATTATATAACAAAATCAAAAGCTCTAAATTGAAACTCATCTTCCACACTATCAATGGCTTTGAAATCATCGTCGTCGATATTAAAATCAAAAATCTCTAATGATTGTTCGATTCTAGTAGGATTAGCTGACGTGGTTACCGGTAAAATGTTCTTTTGTAAAGTATACCGAAGTAAAAGCTGAGCCTCGGTCTTGTTGTACTTTTCACCAAGTTTTGGTAAAAGAGTCTTTAAAGGATGAACTTCATCTTTAACTCTTAACAATGGTGATAATGGACCATAAGCCTCTACTAAAATATCATTATCCTGACAATATTTAACCAACCCTGGGAACTGATTTTTCAAGTAAGGATGGAATTCAATTTGATTAACAACAGGTAAATAGTCATCACCGTATTTTTTACCAACGTCAATTACTTTTTGTAAACTTTCTATGGAAAAGTTGGATACTCCAATGTATCTTGCTTTACCAGCCTTTTTAATTTGTACAAACTCTTCCCAAGCTGATTTGGCATCATGACCGTTCTTGGAAAACTTTTCGAATTTATCAACATGGATCAATAAAAGATCCACGTAATCGGTTTGGAGTTCTTTAAGAGCAATATCCATAAACTCAAGAGGACCCGAAGTCAGTGACATAGGTCCATACTTGGTGGTAATCCAAAGGTCTTTTCTGTCTACACCCTGTTCCTTAATGGCCACACCAACTTCTGGTTGTGTTTGATAATACTCAGCAGTATCAATGTGATAGAATCCTTTATCCATAGCTAACTTCAATTGATCCACAAGTAACCTGTGGTTAGAAGTATTCAATTCTTTCCATTTGGTTCCTGTACCAGTACCAATAGTTAACGGTTTACCCGATACAGTGGAAAAAGAGGGTTTTAATTGCAACATAAGAAGTAATGAGAATTTACAAAAGATAAAAGATAAAAGATTAAAAGATCAAAGAGAGGAAAAAAAAAAAAAAAAAAAAAAAAAAAAAAAAAAAAAAAAAAAAAAAAAAAAAAAAAAAAAAAAAAAAAAAAAAAAAAAAAAAAAAAAAAAAAAAAAAAAAAAAAAAAAGAGGAACGTGTGGTATTTATAGATTTCTGACTAATCGCTTATCAGTGCGAGATATTAAAAACCGTTAGTGGAAAAAAAAAATGAAAATAAAAATTATATAACCCCTATAATTATTCCTGTACTAAAGCCTCGCCTTCTTCATCATCAGGTCTCTTTTTTAAAACCAAAGGTTTTCCAGTGACTCTAAAGTATAAGTCTTTGACGTCATCGGTTTGAGATTCAAAGTGAGATGAAGCATCATAACTCTTGGAGAGGAAGATTCCTGAAGAAGTACCATCATCTTTAGGTTCATACAATTCAGCAATTCCCATTAAAGTATCTAATCTTGGGCCTAATAATTTGAATGCTGGTTCTAATTCAATGTGAGGAGTTTCTGTTTCAATGATGGTAGAAACAATGGCCAAATAGTAACCTCTTGGAACCACACAGTGGACGTCAGATAATACTGCGACGTAGATATCATGTTTTCTACCGACTTGATTCTGAGGAATGATCAATTGAAGGGAATCTAAGTCATTAGTGTTGGGGATTGGATGGTCCAAAATACACATGGCTCTAATAACTTTTTGACCGGTTTTATTAACCCTTTCGGGGAAATAAGTTGGGTCGGCAATAACAATAGGAGCTTTAGCTTTACCCTCTTTAGTTACTACACCGGCAATTTTCTTATTGTCATCGTATAAATATTCATCAATAGGAGTGTCTAACATGTAAGTACCACCGTAGATAGCAGATAATCTAGCAAACCCTTGAGGTAATTCACCTAATCCATATAATGGATAAATATAAGGCGATTTACCATATTTGGCCACTGATTGAACATACAACATGATTCTTTCATAAGTAGGACGAGCCACATCATTTAAATAATCATCAGTTGACCATAAAGCCATAGCATGACCAATGAAATCTTTAGTTCCATTTTCCAATCCAAAATAAGTATAAATTTCATTCATGGTGTTTTTATCCAAATCAAATCCTTGATGAGTAGATTTATTATCTTCATCATAATTAGCAATAAAAGTCAAAAAATTCTTCATTCTTCTCTTTTCAAAAATCCCCATCAATGATGATCTAACGGCTTCCATTTCTGTGGCAGGAACTTTAGCAATTCTCCCATTACGATAAACATAACTTCCTCCAATTTGCTTGAATTCAATGTATCTGGTGACTTCAGTATGAACCAAAATGTTGGTCAATTCCCCATTAGACATTAAAAACTTAGGAATCAAATCCACACACCAATCTCTATCTCTACCCTTTAAAAATTCAGGCTTTTGAGTTGATGGTTTAAACTTGGTGTACAATTGAGATAAGTTCAATGATGCTGATTCTCCTCCATAAAAATCTTGTTTGTCAATATGTAAAACTTTCTTACCTTCAACAGATAAGAGACCTGATAAAATACATTCGGTCAATCCGGTACCTAAAACAATGACGTCGTATTCTTCGTCCATGATAAATCAATTGAGAGAAGTTTAATAAAACCCTTAAAACGAGTGCGCAATCGACGGAGAATTTGTGGATTGGATTGTGGATTGTACTATTTGTACTATTTGTACTATTTGTACTATTTGTACTATTTGTACTATTTGTACTATTTGTACTATTTGTACTATTTGTACTATTTGTACTATTTGTACTATTTGTACTATTTGTACTATTTGTACTATTTGTACTATTTGTACTATTTGTACTATTTGTACTATTTGTACTATTTATACTCTTGTACTATCTACTATCTACTACTCTATCTCTACACTACATTGTGGAACCCAGAAGCCCCCTTTTCTAACCCTGCCTTAACAATCTTGGAGATTTCTTCAGGATCAGACGTCATTTTAGTCATGTTTTCATATCCATCCTCAGTAATGAGCAAATCGTCTTCAATTCTGACTCCTCCAATAGACCAATATTTATCTAAAACGTCTCTATTAATGTACTTGTTCTTCTCTTCATTGTCTAAGATATGCTCAAGTAAGAAGGGAGAGAAGTAGATTCCTGGTTCATCAGTTAAAACCATTCCTTTTTGTAACTTTCTTCTCAATCTCAAATACACTAATAATTGATCTTCATCTTCATAGTTTGGATATCCTCCTACATCATGAGTATCCATACCAATTAAATGACCTAAACCATGAGGAAAGAAACCTGCAGAGATCTTGGATTCAAAGATCTCTTGAGCTGAGTATTCTGACTTGAAGATTCCCAATTTTAAGAACTCTTCAATTAATATCTTATGAGCGGTTAAATGACAATCTTCCCAAGCCACACCGGGTTTAATCATATCCATGACTGTAGATTGCATTTTCAACACGGCGTTGTAGATTTGTAAGTGTTCTTTGGTCCAATCTCCATTAATGGGGAAACATCTAGTGACATCACTAGCATAGCAACTCCATTCAGCCCCAGCATCAATCAACACTGATCTCTTGGACTCTGGGATT
Organism: Yamadazyma triangularis; assembly: GCA_030573955.1. Taxonomy (NCBI): domain Eukaryota; kingdom Fungi; phylum Ascomycota; class Pichiomycetes; order Serinales; family Debaryomycetaceae; genus Yamadazyma; species Yamadazyma triangularis. Next base: position 37,172 of record JAJMEC010000075.1, on the reverse strand, counting down.
TCATCGTCGTTCTTCACATAGTGCAAGGTGGAGCAACTGGGTCCACTACAACAAATAGGATCATACGATTGGTTCTTACTTCCTTGTCTAATGGCATGGTACATGAATTCGGCATGGATATGAGTCTCATTGGTTTCAATGGGTAATGCTGACATCACGGCCAAATGACAGTTATCGGTGATTTTCGAGGCATGACGCATCAATTCTAATTCATAATCATCTTTAATCAATCTGGCTTCATCCAAGGCATAAAAGAAGTCCTTATCATCATGAGAAAGGGTTGAGATCTCGTTATTGGAAAATTTTCCTTCATAACTGTCAATAGTAACAGAATAAATAGGTGACCCTTTGGCCAGATTACTTGTTAAAGTACTTTGTAAATCACTAGCATACTTGACATCATCAACATCATACTTCTTAAGAGCATCTTCTATGCTTAACGGCATTCCTGACCACATAACATCATCATAATCAATGTCGGGTAAATAAAGCGTCAATTTATCATTACCACTATCATAAATAACATGAGATCCGGGGATTTCACATCCACTCAAATAGTAGAAATATCTATTCTGTCTAAAAGGTTTAGCTTGATCAGAGTACTGGTACAATACATCTTGTTCACCAGAAAGGAAGAAATAACAGTTGTTATTACCTTTCTTGGTAGTCAAATGAGCTAATACTCGTTGACAGTGTTCTTTAGCGGGGTACTTCTTACCCTTTAAGGATTCAAGTTGATACATAAAGAGAAGATACAGAAGAGAAGAGAGGAAATAAGAACCAATTACAACTCAAGGTCCGTGTAATGAATGGCATTGGAAATTGGAAGCGATGGTCGTGTGATTGAGGTCTTGTGATATGCACGTGGAATGCACATGCATTTGCCCTCTCCCATATCGCGAACCTACTTGCCACCATTTCTTCTTTAATCAACTCAATTATGGAAAGATTACACCGATTATTAGGCGCTGGTGGTGGTTTTGGTGGTGCTGGAGCTCCGCCTACCGATAGTCCAGCTATAGATAACGCAGAAACTGTGTATATATCATCATTGGCATTATTGAAGATGTTGAAGCATGGACGAGCAGGAGTTCCTATGGAAGTTATGGGATTGATGTTGGGAGAATTTGTGGATGAATTTACAATTCATGTTATAGATGTGTTTGCCATGCCACAATCGGGGACTGGTGTTTCTGTAGAAGCGGTTGATGATGTTTTCCAAACAAGAATGATGGATATGTTGAGACAAACAGGAAGAGATCAAATGGTTGTGGGATGGTACCATTCCCATCCTGGGTTTGGATGTTGGTTATCATCAGTGGATGTTAATACTCAGCAATCATTTGAACAATTGAATAAGAGATCGGTAGCTGTGGTTGTCGATCCAATTCAATCGGTTAAGGGGAAGGTTGTTATTGATGCATTTAGAAGTATTGACACCACCACATTAATGATGGGACAAGAACCAAGACAAACCACGTCCAATGTGGGTCACTTGAACAAGCCTTCGATTCAAGCATTGATTCATGGATTAAATCGTCATTACTATTCATTAAACATTGATTATCATAAAACATCATATGAAACCAATATGTTATTAAACCTTCATAAGAGTGCTTGGCAATCAGGATTAAAGATGGATGATTTCAATCATAAAGATCATGAGAATTTACAAAACTCAGAAAAAATGGTCAAAGTCGCTCAATTATATAATCAAAGAGTTCTGGAAGAAAAAGAATTACTGGATGATCAATTGAAAACAAGATATGTTGGGAAACAAGATCCAAAGAAACATTTATCGGATACTGCTGAAAAGTCTCTTGAGGATAATGTTACTTCGTTATTGACGGGTAATATAAATAGTTTAGCTATTCAGTAGGTAATGAATGGATGTGTTACTGTTATTCTCTAACTTTCTCACTATTTCTCACTGTTTTTCACTGTTTTTCACTGTTTTTCACTGTTTTTCACAGTTTCTCACTGTTTGTTTCTCCTTATCATTATGGGTGTATGTATTGTTTACTCTTAGTCTATGCTTAGTCTATGCTTAGTTTATGCTGCTCATTCTTACTAACGTCTTAGGTCGGTAAATTAGTCCATTATTCCGTTGATTTGGTATTATTTTCTGTTGTTTTAGCTGGTATTAATAGAAATACTGGTTTGGTATTTGATACTTCTAATCTCTCTTCAGTTGATTTCAGAAGATGGTTTGGTAATTATTTAAATTTCGGTGAATCTTGTTATGATAGATTAGTTAGTGTGTTGAAGATGTCGGGATATTTCAAGCAAAGAAACTTAATTACTGATTATTTGACCAGAGAAGGTAATAGAGTATTGGATGAAGCTAAGAGGAAATGAGTGTATAATGTTTGTAAAGGTTTAATATAGGTAAAGTATGAGAAGAAGAGCAAAGTCAAAAAATAAAGTACAAAAAGTAGAGTCAAAAGAGTAGAGTCAAAGAACAAATTCAAATCACAAAGTTCAATGAAACTCGAAGTAGTAACCATTTAAATCACTCTCATTCCTCATCACTCTCATCAATACTCATTCCTCACATACTTCTCTGCTTATTCCTATTACTCAACAATGTATGTACTGATCGACCCATTTCGTCATGAATTCTGTTTGATATTATGATTGATGTATTACAGATCACATATTGACTGTCCCAAGATGCATAGACTCAGTTTTTTTTTTTTCCATAATTGGGTCTTGAAAAACTGGAACATATATACTAACACATACACAGAATGGTTGCTTCATTCACAGACAAGTTTAGAAATGCCATTAACTTGGAACAATCTATGGATATGAATTCCACAACGGAGTATCTTAATGCCTACAGTTCCAAAAAATTGGCTCGTCTTGGTTTAGCCGTGGTGAACTTGGTCATTGATAATATTAGAACTGGTTTAGGTGGTAAAACCGTTATTGAATTGATTGTTGACCCTGCTTTAGGGAGTGATAAAGAAGTTGAAGCCGGAACTATTAGAGTTGGTGATATTGTGAAACTAGACAGAATGGGTGATAATAATGAAGCTTCTACTGATGATTTGACTGGAGTTATTATTAAATTAAACAGTAAATCTATATCAGTTTCCATAGAAGAAGATGTTAATGATGAAAAAGTATTGAATGTATATAATAATACCGGCAATGATAATTCCAAGATGTGGATTGTCAAGATTAGTAATTCCATCACTTATAAGAGAATGATAACTACTATGAACAAATTGGATGAGTTAAAGGATAAACCTGATATCATTAAGATTCTTCTTGGAGAAATGCCTTATTCATCATGGTCAAATCCTGCAGCAAAAAAGTTAAAGTTTTTCAATGATAATTTAAACGAATCCCAAAAAACTGCTATAGATTTCTGTGTAAATAAATCCCCATTAACTATTATTCATGGACCTCCTGGAACGGGGAAAACGTTTACCATTATTGAAATTATACAACAATTAACTTTCAATTTAAATGAACGAGTTTTAGTATGTGGACCTTCAAATATATCGGTGGATACTATACTAGAACGATTAACCCCCCATTTTAGTGAAAAGAAAAAGAAGAAAGCTAGTCTGAATAGTCAATTAATTAGAATTGGTCATCCAGCAAGATTATTAGATCAAAATTTACAACATTCATTAGACGTTTTAAGTAAATTCACCTCCAATGAAATATTACTGGATATTGAAAATGATATAACTGAAGCATTGAAACTGGTTAAAAAGAGTAGAAGTAAATTTGAACGTAAAGGCCTTTATCAAGAAATTAAACAATTAAAGAAAGAATTAAAAATACGGGAGAAGAAAGTCATTAAGGATATTCTAGTGGGGTCAAAAGTGGTATTAGGAACCCTTCATGGAGCTGGATCTAGAGAATTGATGTCAGTTTATGGTGAACAGACTTTTGGTATGGATAATCCATTCTTTGATACTATTATTATAGATGAGGTATCCCAATCATTAGAACCTCAATGTTGGATTCCTATCATTAATCATTTAGGATGCAAACGATTAATTATTGCTGGTGATAATATGCAATTACCACCAACTATTAAATCATTAGATGAAGATGTTAAGATCGATAGTGCTACCATGGCTAATTTGGAAGTTACGTTATTTGATCGATTAGTTAATGATCTTGAAGGAGACAGGTTTAAGAAATTGTTGGATACTCAATATAGAATGAACAAAAAAATTATGGAATTCCCATCATTAGAACTTTATGACGGGGAATTAAAAGCATTTAAAGATAATGAAGATATAACGTTAGCTGATATCAAAGAAGTAGAGGCAGATGATGATACTAATGAAGTATGTATATGGATGGATACACAAGGAGGAGAATATCCAGAACAAACCAATGAAGATGAAAATAATTCCAAATTCAACGAGATGGAAGTTATGTTGGTAGAGAAACATGTTGAAAAATTAATGCATTTAGGAGTTAAACCTCAAGCCATAGGAATCATATCACCTTATAATGCTCAAGTGTCGCTTATTAAGAGACATATTACCACACCAGGAATAGAAATCAGTACAGTAGATGGATTTCAAGGCCGAGAAAAAGAAGTTATCATTATGTCATTGGTAAGATCCAATGACATTAAAGAAGTTGGGTTTTTAAAAGATAAAAGACGTTTAAATGTCGCCATGACAAGACCCAAGAGACAACTATACATTATTGGGGATCTAGAACTTATAACTGAAGGTAGTGAATTTCTCAAGCATTGGCTGAATTATGTTGAAGACAATTACGAAATCCGATATCCCAATATAGATTATTAAAGACATATATAGATGATTTACTATTGTTGAAAAATTTTATTGGCAATGCCATACCCCTGAGAAAAAAGAAAATAAAAACCGTTACAGTACATAAGATTAGTACATATACGTTCAAGGCATGGGTGAAATTACTGAATCAGTAAAAAAAAAGACTAAAATGATTTATAGATCTTCAGTAACAAGTTAGTACATGGGGAGGCCATGTCGTTGAGAATAGAAGTAGAAATATTAATGTCGTAGAAGGAGTGAGTCTGGAACTGAAAGGTTTAGATTTCGCAGAAGATATAGTTATAGCTCTAGAACTGAGAGAGAGAGAATGAGAGAGAGAATGAGAAACAGAGAAGGAGAGAGAATGAGAAACAGAGAACGAGAGAGAATGAAGAACATTACCGTTACCATATAACACAACATACAATAACATAACATACGCTATTGCAACAAACACTATTGAAACAAACACTATTGAAACAAACACTATTGAAACACATCAAACTCTACTACATTCCACTATCTCAAGGCTCGCTATTACATATGACATCGCCTTCTCATTTTAACTATATACATCAAACTTCACTACACTTCTGTACATATAACCATTTTCTCCTGATACAGGTTCAGGTTGAGATCACTGAGAGTTGACAAGAGGTGTGTGAGTTTTTCTTTTTCTTCTATTGCCTTTTTCTTCTTCTTTTTCCTCTACTTCTCTCTCTCTATTGCTCTCCTTCTCCTTCTCTCCTCGTCCCTACCCCCTTTAGACAAAACATACACACTCTCCACACCCTTTATGACCACTCTACCCAATCCAGTTAACTAATTACCCACCATCTTCCCACCAAAGTCACGAAATAAACAAAAATGTCGTTGCTAGTCGATTTATTATTCTTCAGTTTTCGTCTTAGGCATTACTCTTCTTGGAAATATACATAACACATTATACAGATTTCCCCCTTAAAAACAATAGCCACAGAACCATGGTTACGAACATCGCGTGTTCTCACAATAGTTAAAATCGCGAATGCCTTGTGAGAATTGCAGGTATTATATAGAATTAAGAGCCAAGGACTTTGAAGAAAATGTCTTTTGAGGCTGTTTATATATAAGGCGAGTATTTGTTTTCAGAATTTGGTTTCTGTTTTAAAACATTACAACTTCTTGTATTTTTTTTTTTTTTTTTTATTTTTTCAATAAAAAAGCCTTTCTTTTAAAACATATTGGTTTAATACAACTACAATATAGAATCAATTATAAATACATTCATATTCGTTCATTTTTTTTTTTTGATTGTATTTGATTCATATTTTGTCATTCCTTTTAAGTTGTCGTTATCGTCATTCCTTTAAGTTTTATATTATTACTTTCACTCCCTTCCTTTTTTTTTGATAATACCATGAAATTCCTTACTTTAACTACTGCTTTGTCTATCCTTGCAACTATCCAAGCAGTTCCGAATGTCAAAATAGTTACTGAAACTGTTATGGCTACTGTTAATGCTAATGGTGAACTTGTTAATCCACCATCTTCCACTTCATCTTCTTCATCTACTTCATCTTCCGTCGAAGTCGAAACTACTCATATGGCCAAGGTAGCTCACACTTCTCAAACTCCTTCTCCAACTACTGAACAACCTGAACCAACTACTGAAAAAGCTGACCCAGCTCCTCAAGAAAAAGCTAAGGCTCCAACTACCGTTGTTTCTAAATCTAGTCCTTCTCCAACCAAGGAATCTTCTTCTGAAGAAGACTCTGGTTCTGATTCTGGATCCAGTGGTGACTCTAGTTCCAGTGGTGACTCTAGTTCCAGTGGTGACTCTAGTTCCATTGGTGACGTCGAAGATAAAGACTTTGCCAAGGGTATCTTAGAAGCCCACAACAAAAAGAGATCTGAACACGGCGCTTCTTCTTTAGAATGGGACAGTAAACTTTATGAATACGCTAAAAAGACTGCTGATTCTTACTCTTGTTCTGGTAGTTTACAACACACTGGTGGTGAATACGGTGAAAACTTGGCTGTTGGTTACAATACTGGAGTTAAGGCCTTAGATGCTTGGTATGATGAAGGTAAATCTTATGATTACTCTTCTGCCTCTACTTTCAACCACTTTACTCAAGTTATCTGGAAAGAATCTACTAAATTAGGTTGTGCTTACAAGGACTGTTCTTCTAGTAACTGGGGTAAATATGTTATTTGTGAATATGATCCTGCTGGTAACATGGTTGGTAATGGTAAAGCTAATCTCCAAGCTTAAACTTAAAAAAACATAAAAAGAAAGAAAAAACATTTAACCATATGGTTAGTGGTTGAATTGTTTATGTAACTATAGTATGGGTATTTTTGTAAGAACGATTAAAAAAAAAAAAGATGTTTAGATTTTATAGGTAAAAATGTATATTGTTTATATTATGATTTTGTTAAAGACAATTGATGAAGAATATCTTTTAATGCTTCAGTATTGTCGGTGCTAAAAGGGTTATTACTTAGATCAAATGTAGTTAATTCCCCCAGAATAGAAATGTTTTGGTTGATTAAATCAAAGGATTTTATGCAATTAGAACTTAAATTTAAATATTTTAAGTTTTCACCACCAAATTTGACATTATGAATTTCACTTATTTCATTAGATGATAATTCCAAATGTTCAAGACTATCAGGAAATTGGATTCCATTGAGTGTGATTAATGCAGTTTCATACATTGATAAATGTTTTAAATTGGGCTTCAAGATATTATTAAGAACAGGATTATCAATAATATTATTATCAAGGATTAAGTTTTGTAACGAATTAGGTAAATCACCTAAATCATCAACATCGTTTAAAAGATTATTATCAAAATGCAATGTATTTAATTGGGAACAAGAAGCGAAGAAATCTGGTGGTAAAGATTCCAATTTGTTACTAGTTAAAAAGAGTTTGGTTAATGATTTGGGTAATTGAAATGAATCTAAATTGGAGATTTCATTATTGGATAATAATAAGATTTCTAAACCTGATGGAAAAGAAACATTATGTAACAGTTTAATTCTATTATAAGCAGCCCGGAAGATCTTTAAATTAGGAGGAAATTTTATGGATTCAAGAGAATCAATCATATTAACTGATAAGTCCAAAATGGTTAAATTTAAATGGGTTTCAATGTTGAACCCTTCAAGTGATACTAAGGAATTAGCTAGAATAAATAACTTCTTTACACTAATGGGTAAAGGGAAATAGTCAATATTGCCAATGTTATTCCCCGTCAAATATATAGTATGAAGTTTGGTTTTATTCTTTAGGAAAGAAGGCGATCTCAATAATCCATCATTAATAGTTCCATTATATAGTCTTATATCTTGTAAACTGTTCAAATAAGGAAGCAGAAGAAAGAATGGAGTTACATAGTTATAACTTGGAGATCTACTTCCAATGTATAATCGAGATACCTTACTTTCTAAAGCCAAGGTTCGTTTCCTTATGGTTTGGATTTTATCGTGTAAATGTTTAGGAGGATCCATATCAAACTTGATTAGTATATCTACTATAGCCATATCTCTATAATAAGAATCAAATGCCAACAATTCAAGGATCTTTAAATAGTAATCCAATTGTTCTTCATGGTCCCCGTCTCTAAAAAAATGGAAATAAAATGAAATCAACGTTCTAGTATGCCAATTATTCTCTAATGAATACTTCAATATAGTTCTTATAATCCCATAACCTTCCTTAAACGAGTTGATTACCAATGCATTATCTATAACGTCTTGTTTATAAAAAAACGATATCGGTTCAAAATTTGACTTTGGTCTACAATTTCGGATTATTATCGGTTGACATATTTTATCCATAGCTAATCTTTGTACCAAATTATAACATCTACTGGAATAGGGTTTAATGAGCTTATCATAAAGAACAATTGACGGGATATAGGAAAAGATTTGTGGAATCAATTCATACGGTACTGAAAACGAACTATTATCAAAGTTAAAGTTGTTTTGTGGACTTAATCTCTGCTTTGGATCATTATATTGCTTTGGATCATTATATTGGATTAGATCGTTATCATTATCATAATCATTATCATTAGTAATACCAGTAGTATTATTGTCATTCAAAAAAGGGTCTTTTGCCAAAGTTTCTAAGTATTTACTATCATTAATACCAAGTCGAACATCCGGTTTCACATAATAACCATCAACATTACTTTGAACATCTATTCTTCGTTTCCTTGAAACCATTCGTAAAGTGGCTTCTTAATGGTTAATGATAACAAATTCGCACATTTTTTCGGATGATTTTTTTTTTTTTCACAAACTTTTATCTGATAAAGTTTATCATTATGAACGAAGAATTTCCAGGACATTATGAAGAAATGACCCAAACAATGGAAACTGATAGTAATATCGATCTGGAAAAAGGATTTCAAGATGAAAAGGATAAAAAATCGGGTGGTGGGTCCAAGGGTAAGAGAACTGTCATGGCATGTATTAGGTGTAGAGGAAGACATATCAGATGCCCTGGTGGTAATCCCTGTAAGAAATGTCAATTAGCAAAGACTAAATGTGAATATGTTGAAGCCGATAAACGATTAGTGGTATCAATGAAGTATTTATCTAAACTTCATGATGATATTGCTCGGTTAAAGAAAGAAAATGCTGCACTTAAATCTAATCGTAAGGATAATGAAGTTACTAAAGCTTCCAATAGCCCCACACCACCATCCAATTCCTTTACTTTCAACAGCAGACCTTCAAGCCAACCAATAAGTTTGTTTAATGAAAATTCGTCTACGGCACCGGCAACTACTGGTGGAACTGAAGTGATCCATCCTACTTTGGATAAGTATGGGCGGCTAATTCATAATAAGACTGGTGAACGAATTTATGTTGGATCATCTTCCATGACGTTATTTGGACTTGAAATCCAAAATATGGTTCCTTATAATGCCACAACTCCTCTGCTGGCATCACCTGGGGTTAATAGTGTTACTGGGTTTAGCCCTAGTCCTGGAGATGATGATAAACGGGAAACTGAAGTGCTTGAAAAAGAAGGTAATGCTTATCAAATTGTGTTGGCAAAGACAAATACTCGGCCTGGGTTGTCTATGAACTTTACTCTTCCGGCTTACTCATACGCTATGCTTTTAGTAGACAATTTTATCAACTATAATGACGGATGTTTCTACTTCTTCAATGAAGGGTTGGTTAAACAATACTTGATGAACTTATATGCGGGGAAAACAGAAGAGAATAAAAAGATTATAAAGAGAAATATAAATAGTTATAGAAGGTATGATGTTGATGAGAATACTATTAAACGTGATCGTGATGATGATACTATTCTTGAAACCATGTGGTTTTGTAAAATACTATTGATTTTTGCTGTTGGAGAAATGTATTTGGGTACAGAATCGGATGTTCATGTTAAGAAAGTAAGACCAGTGTATACTCCAGCAAGTAGGAGTTCCAAAAATAACAATAGCAATAAATCTAATGATAATGATAATAAAAGTTCTGAAAATAAAAGTCCTCCTCCTAATGATTTCCCCGGGAATACTCTTCCAGGATCAGGATTTTTCTATCAAGCATCTGAATTGTTCACCGGGTTATTTGCCTCAGGTGCCATTGATAATATCACCAAAGATGGTGGGATTGAAGTCATGCTTCTTTATGCATTTTATTTACAAGTAGCTGATTGTACCATTGCATCATACTTTTATTTTGGATTAGCATTAAGAGCAGCTTTAATCTTGGGATGGCATGTGGATTCGGAAAAGAATTCTCTTGATAGATTTGAATTGGAACATAGACGGAGAATTTGGTGGACGGTTTATATGTATGAAAGAATGTTATCATCAAAAGCAGGTCTCCCACTTAGTTTTGCTGATGATAGTGTATCAACAGAGTTACCTAAAGATTTGGATATGAAATTACCTGACTTCCCTCGGGATAAAGATGATGTAAGAGGATACTTTATTTTCCCATCAGCAGAATATATTAATAACTGTGTGACTATTACCCAAATCAATGCTATTATTCTATCATCATTATACACCAAACAACCTACAGTTAATATTTTACCAGCAGTATCAGATCTTGTTCATAGATTAATGGCTTGGAAGAATCAATTACCTGATTTCTTAAGAATTGATTATGCTACTGATAATTTACAAGTTTCTCGATTAATTGTTAATTTGATGACGGAATACTTCCAAGGGATTAATTTAGCTGTTAGACCATTATTATTTCATTTTGCAACCAAAAAACTAAAGGAATTACAACTCCATGATTCCAGTAATAAATATGTGGATTTAACCCGTTATTCCAAAAACATCTTAACATTATTGAATGCATCATTTCAAGCATCAATTAATACTGTCAGATCAATCTGGGCTTTGTTACCCGAGAATATGGTGGCTTTATTTGGTTGGATGGATAGAGAATACTTGTTCACTTCAGCGTTAACTTTAATCTTGTTTAATTCTTCTTTTGGATTACATGATGCCACCAAAGAACATTTAGATCATGCATTAATTATCTTTACTAAAATGAAGAAACTTGGTAATTATCCAGCAGCTTTAAGACGAGCTCAATTATTACGATTAATAAGTGTTTTAGATTTCAATGGTGTTATGAGAGATTTATTAGTCAAGCACGATGATGAAGGAATTTACATTAAACCCGAGTCTTCATCATCAATTCATATGGCTTCTAGTTTCAGTAATGATCATAAAAATGCCCCTGAAAAGACAGATTCTCAACCCCATCATAACCAAGAATCTCAAGAGTTTGCTAGCTATAATTTCAATAATCTTGATTACTCTGATTTGAGTCAAGTTTATACTCAACATGACGAAGCTGGAATTGAAGGATTTGCATATCTTCCAGAAGAACATAAATTATGGAATGAAATTACCAATGATGCTGTATGGTTAAATCCTTCTAGTCATAAAGAGACCGGAGGAGGATCAGAACAAACCACAGGACCCAATAACGAAGACCTTAATGAAATTCTTGGATCATTAGGCCCTAAATCAGAACAATCACCTAATCTTGGGGCCTATACTGACATCATCAATGAAGAGTTTCAAGATCTAATGCAGCAATGAGTTACGTATTATATTAGACTATTTATACATAAGTATTTAACACTATATTAAAACTATTTATACATAAGTATTTAACACTATAGTAAACTATTTATACATAAGCATTTAACACTATATTAAACATTAAAGAAGTCAAACATCCCTACACTATTTGAGTTTTGGTTATTCAGAAAGATTTGTTGAGGAGAGAGAGCCTGAGGTTGTTGTTGTTGTGGAGGAGGAGGAGGAGGATGTGGAGATTGTTGTTGCTGCTGCTGCTGCTGCTGTTGTTGTTGATTCATCAAATTCACATTATTAACAGGATAATTCTTATTGAACGTATTGTTGAATTGGTACGATTGGTTTTGTGGAGGAGGATGTTGTGATTTTGCCATTTGTTGACGTTGAGGTTGAGTTGGTGGTTGCACCATTTGGTTTGGCATCATATTGTTCATCATAGGAGAATTGGCTGCCATGGGAGTAGGTTGATTCAGTGACATAGCACTTTGAGGAGGCATGGAATTATTCATCATAGGAGATTGGTGGTTAGGTGTAGGGTATTGTTGATACAGTTGAGTCCCAGGAGGTCTTGTAGGAACACCACGAGGAATACCAGGATTAGGAGGTTGCAGCTGTTGACCAAATTGTTGAGGGATTTGTGGAGCATTAGGATTGGCCTTGGATTGTTGCATTTTCATCTTAAGAAATTGAATGGCTTCCGGGTATAATTCCTGTAATTTATTATATAATTGAGTTAATTCTGGCATATCAGGAGGTGGTGATAATACAAATGGGAAAGAAATCTTATTAGAAGGTTGGTTCTGATTAGATGCTGGATCCATATGATACTTCTCATGAATAAACGACAACACTTGAAGGTTACAATGTAATCTTCGAGTATAATTTTGGTATTGTTCTATAACATTCTTTTTGTCTTGTGGCAGTAGTCTAGTCAATGTTTGGGGATTTATAAGGACATTATGATATAAATTGATGGCCTTTTTCATGAGTTGGGTGTTGATTAAAAGAAGGCACGTGACCCGGTCTCTATCCAAAAAGTGGATCGGCTTTGCCGACTGTTGAATACCGTTCATGACAGGAAAGAAAAGGGGTTGAAGAGGGATTAAAAAGTGATAGTTACTATTACCATTTCATTATGTATTATATATTTTTTTTTATTGCAGCGGGTGCGGGGTCGTGGCGCGGCTGAAAAGTTCTAGATGTTTCATATTTTATATTATATTCTATATCATTTTAGTTACAACTTCTCAGTCAATTCAGGAACAATGTCGTTCAAATCACCAACTAATCCTATATCGGAAACATTAAAAATAGGGGCTTCAGGGTCTTTATTAATAGCAACAATGGTTTTAGAATCCTTCATCCCGGCTAAATGTTGTATGGCACCAGAAACACCAATGGCCATATACAATTCCGGAGCCACGATTTTACCGGTTTGACCAACTTGTAAAGAATTATCACAGAAACCAGAGTCTACAGCAGCTCTAGAAGCACCAATAGCGGCATTTAGTTTTAACGCCAAAGGATCAATTAATTTCTCAAATGTATCTTTATTCTTTAATCCACGACCACCAGAAATAACTCTTGTAGCTGAACCTAATTCGGGTCTCTCTGATTGAATTAAGTTTTCTGAAACAAATTGGGTTCTGTTACCGGATTGTATAGATTCGGTGAATTCTTCAGTTGGAACTTCACTACTATTAGATAATTCAGCTCCAGGGAAGGCTGAGGCTCTAACTGAAGCGAGAACAAGGTTATCATTAGCTTTAACTGTGGCTAAAGCATTCCCAGCATAAATGGGTCTCACAAAAGTATTATCTGATTGAATTTTGATAATATCTGAAATAGGTTGACTATCAAGTAAAGCCCCCAATCTAGGTAATACTGATTTACCCACAGCTGAAGAAGCAGCGATAAAGTGAGTGTAATCGGGGTTAGAAGTCATAATTTGTTTAATTAAAGGACTTAATTCTTCGGCCAAGTAATGATTATATTGATCACCCTTAGCAACTATAATTTTATTAACACCATCGAGTTTATTAACTTCACTTAATATTGATTCTCCATCAGGTCCTGCAATTAAAGCAGTTATTGGTTTACCAATTTGTTTAGCTGCAGTTATAGCTGATAAAGATGAAGGAGAAATCTTGGTTCCAGAAGATTCTATGAATGCAAGAGTATCGAGTCTTCTTAAAGAAGATCCAAAGCATCTTTTGAATAACATTGAAGTCATGTTTAAGCGGGTTAAATGGAGTTGGATTTGTGGTTTGGAAATAATAAAATTTTCGCACTTGACTCCGGAATCGGGAGGGAGTGTTATAGGTTGAGTAGGGGAGGGGGAGAGTGTACCGCGACGTGGGCCCCATTTGACGCCAGATCCTGGTCCATTGGTCCTGACTCTCGTAGTGGACATGGTTTTGCGAGCAATATCCATAGCGCTAACCTTGGCGCTAACCTTAGCGCAATTTCCTAATATCCTTAGCGCAATTTCCCAATATCCATAGCGCAATTTCCCAATACCCATAGCGCAATTTCCCAATACCCATAGCGCAATTTCCCAATATCCAAAGCGCAATTTCCCAATACCCATAGCGCAATACCCATTGCGCTATATCGCATCCTGTCAATCCTGTCATATCATTGACATACTAACAGCCTTTATACCATGAGTTTTTCCAGTGGAATCGGTAAAAGGTCTACGGCATCTTCTTCCAGTCTACAGAATGAAGATCCTGGATCAAGAATTCAAAGTCCTGCTCCAAGTATGAGACATATTTCGCTGACTCGAGTCAATCAAAGACCCTTTAATTCTAAGATCGAATATAAATCAATATACCAAGATGAAAACCTGCCTTTAAATGTGGGGAAAAGATTGAATTATGTTGAAACTGGAGAACTGGACTCTATAGTGTATCCGAATAATACAGAAAATTTCGATGGACATGGAAATGATGACAATAATGAAGAAGATCAAGCTCATATGTTAGAATATCATCCCCTTATAGATGGTCATGTTTTCAATTGGAATGAATGGCTGCTGTTATTACCGTACTATTTACCAATATTTTCATGGATAGGACAATATAATTGGTGGTTTTTCTTGGGGGATTTGATTGCTGGGTTGTCTTTGGTGTTCTTTCAACTACCGTTATCATTATCATATGCTTCATCTTTAGCTCATGTACCAGTGATATCGGGGCTTTTATCCTTGGGAATATCACCACTTATTTACTTAGTGCTTGGCAGTGTTCCTCAGATGATTGTGGGGCCAGAAGCAGCTATTCTGTTGATTGTTGGTCAAGCAGTAGAACCCATTCTTCATCACCAAAAGAAAACCAATAATCTAGATCCTTTACTGTTAGTGGTGACAATAACTGCTATTAGTGGAGCTACTCTTTTAGGCTTTGGTTTGGGTCGATTTGGGTTTCTTGATAATGTTTTATCAGGATCATTATTAAAGGGATTTATAAGTGGAGTTGGTATCATTATGATGATAAACTCTTCAGTCCTGATGTTAGGTTTAGATGATTTGCTTAAGTCTATTGCTGATGACCCTAGTGATATGGATTTCCATTCTCCCTTTGATAAGCTACGGTTTCTTTTTGAAGAGTATTCTAAATATGATCCATTAACGTTAAAAATTAGTACTATGGCATTTTTATTTTTGATTGTGGTATCAGTAGGTAAAAAATCTGTTACTAAAGCTCCATTTAAACACCTGGAGAAACTTATATTCATTCCAGAAATACTTATTATGGTCATTGTTACCAGTTGGTTATGTTATGTGTCATCATGGAATGAAAAGAATATCGCTGTTATTGGTAAGATTAAAGGTGATACCGATTCTTTTACTATGTTTAATCCTTTTACAGCCACTTCATTCAAATTGACAAAGAAATTAATGACTTCATCGTTTCTTTGTGCTATGTTGGGATTTTTTGAAAGTACAACGGCTCTGAAATCTTTAGGTTCAAGGTACAATTTACCTATTTCATCTAATCGGGAGTTAGTAGCTTTAGGATCTATAAACATTATTGGCTCTATCTTTGGTGCCTTACCAGCATTTGGAGGGTATGGAAGAAGTAAAGTCAATGCCATGTCAGCTAAAACCACTATGCTGGGAGCCATTATGGGAATATGTACGTTTCTTACTATTTCGTATTTGTTGGATGCATTGTATTATGTACCATTGTGCAGTTTAAGTGTGATTTCTGGAAGAATAGGACTTCTGTTGATTGAAGAAGCACCATTTGAAGTATTATTCCATTGGAAAACTCGAGGTTACAATGAATTGATTACATTTTTCGTCACAGTTATTACCACAGTATTCTTTTCTATGGAAGCAGGAATAGCTGTGGGGTTAATATATCTGTTAATTAGAGTGATTAAACATTCAGCAATGTCAAGAATTCAAATCTTAGGCCGAGTTCCTGGTTCTAATACATTTGTTGATGCCGATATTAACTATAATTTAATCAAGAATTATAATGCTTGTTATCATAGTAATGAAAGCCAAGAAGATTGTGGTCAAGATAACCTACAAGGACAACAGTTGAATGTGTTTACAGATGATCATTTCACTAGTGTTAATACTCAAATGATTGAAGAAATTGAAGGATGTTTAATTGTAAAGATTCCTGAACCGTTAACATTTACCAATACCAGTGATTTAAGAGCTCGTTTGAAACGAGTAGAAATGTATGGGTCTACAAAAGCCCATCCAGCATTGAAAAGAAGTCGAGATGAATCAATGACCAAATATATTATATTTGATTTACGAGGAATGTCAGAATTAGATTCATCAGCAGCCCAAATGCTTCATGAACTTATTACCATGTATAAGAATCGAGGTATACTATCATTATTTGTTCGAGTTAGTAAACATATGGAAGTGAGGAAAAGACTTGAAGCCGCTGGAATCACTAAACTATTAATTCAAGACTTGGAAAAAGCCAATTATTTTAAAGCTCAAGAAGCATTAAATAAATTACACCGAAGAGGAGATAATTTTGAACCAATGAATAAAATTCCTTTTGATTTAGAAACTGCCAATGATATATATGATTTGGTAGAGAGTAGAAGGTTTCCATTTTTCAATCATATAAGTGATGCATTGAAGGTGATTGATTTCTATGAATTTCATAACCATATAGGATCAAGACAAAGTAGTTTAAATGTTGATAAAAGTGCTAGAAGAAGTAGTTTACCGGGAGGAGTCGTTTAGGAGGGAGGGAGATTGGATTATATTGGAATGTTGTAGTTATATTATGTTGGATTACATTGGATTACATTGGATTATATTGGATTATATTGGATTATTACATTGGATTATTATTTATATTATTTATATTATTTATATTTATTTATTTATATCATTTTACATCATTTGTCACTGTTATTTGTAACACAATGTCATCATAGCGTCACTAATCACTAACCACTAATCACTAATCACTAATCACTAATCCCTACATCACTATAACCTTTCTGCGACGCGTGAAAATTTCATTTTATCATCATATATCATCATTATGTCCGACAACCCCCAAATCAATCCTGACGAAGTCGATACCGAAAACGTCATCAAAGATGAATATAAACTATGGAGAGAAAACTGTCGTTATATGTATGAATTTGTCAGTGAAACGGCATTGAAATGGCCTTCTATCACCGTGCAATGGTTACCACAATACACCAATAACCAAGATGAGGGTTCTATAGGTTCTCAACTTCTATTGGGAACCCACACTTCTGGTCAAGAAGCTAATTACTTGAAGTTGGCATCGACTCAGCTTCCTGTAGAAGCCGGGAATAGTAATAAAGTCAATTCTCGGATCAAAATCACCAGAAAAATGGAAAATAACTATGAGATTAATCGGGCTAGATACATGCCTCAGGATGCTAATACTGTAGCTACCATTAATGGTCATGGAGAAGTAGATATTTATAAGTTGGATGACGACACTAAAAAGAGTGTTTGTCATTTAACTAATCACAATGACAACGGTTACGGGTTATCATGGAATGGTTTCAAGTCAGGATACTTGGCTACAGGTTCTGATGATAAATCAGTAATTATACAAGAAATTACCGACCAAAATGAAGCCAAACAAGTGATGAAATTAGAAAACCATCAAGATATCGTTAATGATGTCAAATGGCACAAATTTAATGAGAACTTGCTTGCATCTTGTTCTGATGATAAGTGTGTTAATTTGTATGATATTCGAGACCACAAAAAGCCCGTGAGTCAATTCTACAGTAAAGATTCTGAAGGAATCAATTCCCTTGCCTTTTCGCCATTTTCCCAAAATTTAATGGCCATTGGTAATGCCAATTCCAATATTAATCTCTTGGATATGAGAACCATGAGTGCTAAACCACAAAGTCAATCAGGATTATTACACACTATGATGGGCCATTCTGACGCCATCACGTGTTTAGAGTTCTCTCCCACTAAGGATGGAATTGTTGCCTCAGGGTCTCAAGATAGAAGACTCATGGTATGGGATTTAGCCAAAATTGGAGAAGAACAAGCTCAAGAAGACGCCGAAGATGGATGTCCTGAACTCTTTATGATGCACGCCGGACACACTGGAGGCGTTACTGATTTGAGTTGGTGTCCTTATAGAGACTGGACTCTTAGTTCTGTGGCTGATGATAATATTATTCATGTTTGGGAAGTTAGTAAGGGGTTATTAAATTCCGAAGTGACACAAGACATTGCTGATTCTGAGCTTGAGTAGAGAAGAGAGGAGGGAGAAGAGAGTAGAAACACAAAACACAAAACACAAATTACAAAACACAAATTACAAA
This sequence comes from Yamadazyma triangularis, assembly GCA_030573955.1. NCBI lineage: Eukaryota > Fungi > Ascomycota > Pichiomycetes > Serinales > Debaryomycetaceae > Yamadazyma > Yamadazyma triangularis. Next base: position 18,487 of record JAJMEC010000075.1, on the reverse strand, counting down.
ACACAAATTACAAAACACAAATTACAAAACACAAATTACAAAACACAAATCACAAATCACAATATGTAGAATATAAATCTGATTTATTACATTCCCCGCAAAAGAATCTCTACAACTTCGTTGATTTACTTTCTAATATAAATTCTATTCCTCTTCGATCCACCTTCTATACGTTATCTTCCCCGCAAGATAAGTCGGTTTCAGAATTAATGAAATGGTCAAGTGCTCGGGGAATTCGCGCCATTTTTGGGTTTAATTTCTGTTGATAATAATTTCAAAACTTCAACAGAAAAAAAAGGCAGAAATTTTTACAGAAATTTTTAGAGAAAAAAAAAATTTTCTTTTTTTAAAAAACAACCACAAAAACAGTAAATGAGTGATTTCCCACCTAATTTATCAATTAGGCCTCTTACTATAGAAGATTTAGACCAATGTGTTGAATTAGAAAACAAAGGGTTTGTGAATGAGAAGGAACGGTGCACACCGGAAAAATTCAAGTACCGATTAACCGTATGTCCAGAGTTATGTTCTGGACTTTTCATTAGAGATTATAGTTATAGATATAATGCTATAAACTTACCGGAAGTAGCGGAAAAATTGGATAAGGAACATCAAGAGAAGAAGGCTCGCGGTGAAGCCACGGGTTCCGACGACGAGGATGAAGATGGTACCAATTTAGATGAGTTACCTATGAAGTCATCAGTTATTAAGGAGACATTAATTGCTCAGGTAATCGGAACTAAGATTCATGCCCCTAAAGTTACCGAGTCGGCTATGGAATTACCTTCTGAATCTGATAGTACTGCTGGTCATATTGAGAACTCTAGATACATAGGGATTCATTCCTTGGTGGTTCATCCTGAGTGGCAAAACAAAAACCTTGGTACTCTATTAATGCATGATTACATTCAAAAGTTATCCAACCAAGATTTGGGTGACAAAGTGTCTATTATTGCTCATAATAATTTAATTCCATTTTATGAAAAGATTGGTTTTAATAATTTAGGCGCTAGCGAGTGTAACTTTGCTGGTTCTAAGTGGTTTGATTTATCTATGGATTTGATTCCTGATGATGATTAGTTTTATATCGGTTGATTCCTAAAGGTTTGGTGCCTTTTGTCGATGATAGTTATGGTCTTCTGTAGAGAGATGGTTATGGCCTTCTGTAGAGAGATGGTTATGGTGGAAGTGAATCTCAGGTAGAAAAACTGTCTAATGATTCTTCAAATGGTTCTGCTTTTCTTTCTGTAATTTGTTTTCCTTACTTTGTATTCCTTTTTATCGGGGGTTTTTATATATGTACGTAGTTTTACTTATTATATAGTTTTAAGTCATATTAATGCGAAATTGGTGTTTTGAAATCTTTTATCAACACCTTATAAATGATTTCTGTACCTCCTCTTATAAAGAAGGTATTTGATACTTTCCCGTTGAAAGAGTATCCGGCGGTTACCAGCTCTACTTCTGCTATTAACGACAGTATTGAAGGAAATAAATATTACTTTGGTGGCTCGGGTGATGCCATTAATACATTTGATTTAGGTGTGTTTAATGTTCATGAACTTGAAGGAAAAATCGTTCCTACCGACCCTTTTGGGTTAAGTCAGTGTCTTATATTGTGCCATAAGAATGATTTGAAACTTCCACGTAATTCAAGTGGTGAAGGTGATAAGAATAGTTTATTTGTGGTGGCTTATAATGCTTCCCCAGATATGTTTTTACCTATTTTAATTGAAAACGATTTTGATGCTAAGGTTAGAGATATTAGACTTTTCAATGAAATCTTGACTATAACTAATAAAAAACTAGAAGACAATAAAAAATTCCTTATAAATGAAATGATTGACAATGTTTGTGTTGATTTATGGATCCTTTGTATATATCTTGAACATAAATCTATAGACTTGTCATTAATTTTCAACTTGAATCCATTGACGAATTCATTGACGGGGTATGAGTTTTTGTTGGCCGTAAAAGAATGGCGTCATATATCTATACGATACTCTATAAACAATAAGACTTATGATAATAAATTACAAGAGTTTGAAAATATGTTACAATTGATTGTGGATAACTTTGATAACTTGGATTCCATTTGTCAAATTAAAATTGCTTCCTTTATGATTACAGCAAAGTTGTTATCAGGAACAAAAGTTTATGATATATGTGAAAAGTATGCTGATTTATATAACAAGAGTATCCAATTGCTTAAACAGTACTAGATTATTAAATTCTAGATTATTGTTTTTCCCAAACTTGAATTACTGATTCGTCCAAGAACATTAGTTCTTCTTGTATAGGTGTCACTGATAGATCTTTAATATTATACCATTCATCTCCCCGTCTTAAACTTATGCTCCATTCAACTTTTCTATCACTAAGCTCTTCTGGTGACATTTCTTTGGTGATATTGGCGACTAACTTGTACATTTGACAATGTGTTTCTCCAAATAGAAGCTTCCCAATATCACAAGTACCAGAAAACTTCACTACAGTGGGATTGTTCTTGGACTTATTATTAGCGGTATCTTTCATGTCTCTATCAATATAAAGAACTAAGTATTGAGGTAATTCAATGACTTTATAGTATTTTAGTTCGTTTACTGATTGAATCTCTGTAGTGCCATTGTATTTTAGTAGTAATTCCTGTAAAGCAATTTCCGGCACTTTTTCTTTTAAATCATTGAATGAAACTTGGGGTAAATCAAGAGTTAACATCCAAAATTTACTTTCTATTAGTTTTGGTTGTTGTTTAATAAATTCTACCTTATTTGACTTTGTATTTGTTACCGATCTCAACGGTACTTTAGTAATATGCAATTTACCCCTTAATACTTCAAGAGCCGGGGTTTTAAGATGATTAAGTAGCCACATAAGAAAGGTTTTCGGATTCTCTTGATGTACTACCGATAATTTCTTATTGGTCAATGTTGATACTTCCTGTAAAAAATCATGAGGTGATACATGGTTTTTGAATAGTTTATCATTCCAAAGCTTTCTTATCAAAAGTCCAAACTTGGTGTTCAAAGTATCATTAAACTGAGTATTTAAAAGATAATAATCTCGAATACCATGTATATGAGCTAACAATTGAATCACCACGTTGGAATAATCATTACAATTGAAATTGTTGAGTCCCACATACCCTGCCATATATGTATTCTGATTTAAATCATATGATACTTTCTTGCTTCGTAATTGGATATCTTCTTTAGTAAATGTAGGATTTAAATTGTACTTTATTCTATCAGTTAAATTGGAATTGACTTTGATTTCATAATTCTCTGGCAATGCATATATTCTACCAGTTTCCATATTCACAAATACATTATGAGTATAATCAATAGAATGACGATAGGCAATGGAATTGTTTGTTCTTCCTTGGAAATACTTCCCACATACTAAACAACAGTAAATGTTTGTGGCTGATAGAGATATTGAACAGATCTTTTCAAAATCAAAATCTATCTTATGAGGATTTATAGTATCAAGGTACAGAGTGGTGTTTTCTTTTGTGTCTATATTGTCTATATTTCTATGCTTTATATGCTGCTGACCATTGTCATGTGACTCTTGTTCCAAATGTCTTTTCATGGTGATGGAAAATGACAATAGAAAAGATGGAAAAATGACAAAAAGATGAAAATTTTATATCAATTTCGCACCTTTTAATCAGTTGATGCTTTTACTCTTTTAATATGAGGAATGATGTCATGATTACTCCATTCCAAAGCTCTTTTGGAATTGGTGATTCCAAAACGTAAAGCAATCTCGTATAGGTTTAAGTTGAATTGGTTCAAAGTAGTCAATTGTTCAAGAAATCCCATTATAGCGTACTTGGTGATTAAATTGATGGAACCAGAATTGACATTTTGCAACCTAAATAAGATATCCAAAATTAACGTGACGAATGATTTGGATACATTGGGAAGATTTAAAAGATTCAATAGCCATTCTATGAAGTTAAAGTGGTTCAATATGGGCAAATCTGATGATACTACCTGAGTGAAATGACGTAAGTACCATTCAATAGATTTAGTGGATTGTTCCTTTATTTTGCTGAATAATGGTAATCCTTTGATAGTTGGGTTGGATAGAATGTATCTGTAACAGATTTCGTACAATACGTGTCCGGGGTTGGATAAAATAGGGATTAAACCTCCATAAACGGTTAATTGAATATCACTAAGATCTTGTGAATTCATCAAGTTGGATAAGTATATCTTAAATAATGTTTTGTCTTTGAAGGTTATATCACTATCAATATGTTTGAGTAAAGAATTTATAATCACTTGACAAATAGGGTTTTTGAAGTGCTTAACTAGCATTTGAAGAATGTTATAATTGACAAGATTCTTAAAGTTTACTTTAATATCTTCCTTAGTATCGAAAAATTCATCATTATTGATGACCAAAAGGATCAAGAACTCGTAATCATAGACCGTGTCCATATAATTGTAGCTTAATTTGAACAGATTTTCATTAATGTAATTCCTAATTTCGTGATAATCATCAGGGAGTTCAAACTTCAAATTAGAATTCAATGCATTCTTAATAAACGTTTGGTTTAAAGAGATCAGTAATCCCTGGTTCTTGATCTCATCTATGAGTCTTTGTTCCCCCACTAATTCCATATCTTGTTCACTGAATTCATTAATTTCCCAATCAACTACTTTCAGAATCCAACTAGAATTTCTAATGGTTTCAATGTCTTTCAACACCTTCTTTAATATCAAATCTTCAAAGTTTAATGATCCCAAATACCAGGTTAAAAGTTTATCACCAATATTAGCATTCTTTTTACGATTCATTCTAAACAAGTTGAAGATTATCAAACTTGTCTCTATTCTAGACAGTTTATTGTCTTTATTGGGTAAACCATTCAATACATTATTTTTATTGATAAGGAAAATCTGTAATAATCTTTCACTGCTTAATTTTGGTTTACAACTGATTAAATGGTTACAATACTCCAACACATCACATAAATTGATGAAGGGTGATGATAAGAACACCTCTAATTGAGCATTTATCAAAGTAGTTGGTAAATTTCCTGGGAGTAAAGTCGATAACTTTTTAAAGAAATCAAGCAATTCAGGTTCTAACTGTCTCATTGATATATGAGAAGTTATGTGGACCATAGACTTGCTCATCCAATCATCAATCTTATGACTTACATCTTCATTTCCTAAACCCTTGAAATCATTAACAATATCAACAAAAACCGAGTTATATGATTCATTAAAAGCTAAATCGGTGAAAAGACTATGGAATAAATCTATTTTGTTAAAGTCTCCAAACCTAACACAGTTTCTAAACAATTTCAAATACTGACCAAAAGGTAATTGGGAATCATCTAAGCTAACTTTTTGAAAAAATGGTGAAAGTCTATGATCCTTAGGCTTTAATATGGAACCCATAAGACAACGAGAAGACTTATCAAGGTCAAGATTATTGATGTAGTCTATAACATCATCCTTCAAGTCCATATCTAATAATTCAAAGTATTGTTTTTCAATTATGGTTGGAATGAATTGGGACAAGTTTTCACTAGTTAATTTATACTTTATAATAGGTAATACTTGAAGATTATCAAATTTAAACAATTCATCCAAAGATATTTCAGGATCAATAGAACGAGAAATCAATAATTGAAGATTCTTCAAGTATAATGGTTCTTGGAATCTATGATTCAATTGAGAATTAGTTAATAAATAATTAAACCTGTAGTATTCAATTAAATCATTGTCTTGAAGGAATTGAAACATAAATGGATTGACTTCATTGATAAAAATATCCCTTGGAAGTTTCAGGATGAAATCATCAAGTAATCTCAAGACCAATTTTTGATTAGTTCCAATTTGTTGATGACCAGGGATGAATGAAGAAAAGAGTTTCAAATTCCCAAGATAATGTTGATTGGAAGGATTGATATAATTGGTAAAATTAGAAAACAATTCTAAAATTATATCTTCTTGATTGGATAAATTTGTGTCGTTTACGATTAGGTTGATCCTCTTCAAGATACACAATAAATCATAATCATTAGTGCATACTTTCTTATTAAAGTGACTAAGTTTAAGATCGTTATTATTCTTTGAAATCACCGATTCTCCCATTGATTCGTTTAATGGGTCTTGTGATATACTAAAATCTAACTTTGGAGTGATGGGGATTCCGTAGAATTCTATTAATCTCTGTAATTCTACAGGATCTTCACCAAGGATAACAAGACTTTGACAATATAAGTTAAACCATGTCACTAATTCTTCAGGTAATGTATTCTTGGAAATAAAGAATTTGAATTGTTCAAACATAATGATAACAAATGTATTAACATTAAAATCCAAATCAATATATTTAAAAGGATTGTTAACAAGTTTCAACACTATTTCATCAAGAAGGTTAAACAATTGAGGAGGAAAATTTAAGTAGATCAAGGGCCATATTGGATTTAATATCAGAACATCTTCCACTTCCACCAACTTATTAGTTAAATTATAAAAATAAACTGGATTATCATTTTCATTGGAAAATTTAATTAAATTAGTAAATAAGTTATTAGAACCATTTTTAGAAAACCATTTCAATTCAAATTTATCATTTAAGTTTAATTGTATGGAAAGAATGTAGTTCAATTTTAAAAGTTTAAACTCATCAAAATCTTCCACAAATGAATTTAATTGGGTGTTTAAATGTTTTACCAAAGTATTATTGAGTTGGTTAAGATGTAAAGAATAGTAGTTCAATATTTTTAACACTAATAAATTGGTTGATTTATTAGGAGATGTAATTGACAAATAGACACTGATATCAGGTAATTGAGCAAGGACATTATTAATTTGCTTTCTATCAGACACATGATCTAATTTCTTAACCATTAAGTAAATCATTTGTAAATTTAATTCTAAAATTAAAGAATTTTTGGATTCAATACCTTTGGTTAAACTTGATTTCAGTAATGGTTTCAATAAGATATGAGGTAATTGGGAAGTAGGTAAATTTAAAACTTTTATGTATAGATAAGTATGACTGAGATACCAACTAGTAAGGTTAGGATCATTGTAACCACCATTAGTGATAATATGGTTCATATAAGGATCAATCAAATTATAATCTTGTTGTAATACTGATAAAACTAAATTAATTTTGTTGATCGAATCCAATTTAATGAATTTCAACAAATTAAACAATGTTTTATTGTTAATTTTGAAGTTCTTTTGATTTAAACTTATTAAATAATTACCTGGTTCACTGAAAACAATCCCCATATGTTTATCAAGAATTTTGTGGAAGAGAGTAACAATATTATCATTCTTATCAACCAATGATTGTAAGTTAAATAAACAAGTTTCATTTAAAAACTTGACTTTAGTAGATTTCTTGAAGTTAGATTCTTGTAACACCTTTTCATCAATGAATTTGATAATAGCATTAGTGATATCTTCAGGGTCATTAGACATATTCTTGAAGATATTATACCAAATCTTGGACTCAAGTAAGCTTTTCCGATCATAATAGTTCAAATTGGTATTAAACCCTAACCAAAAGCGAATGAAATTAGATCTTATGGAATCCAGGTTTGCCAAAAGAGACGGTAAGAACCCCAAATCAAGGTTAAAATTATTCAAAAAATGGTTAACAAGTCTTTGGGATTGAACTAAGTTGAGGAGTAATTGAAGCATAGAATTAGTTAAAGAAGCTTTCTTTTGATTTAAACACCGATAAACCAACTTTAAGGACGAAGGAGATAATATTTCCAAATAAAACAGGGTAATTTTCTCTCCATGATGCAGATTATTAAAGCGATTAGAAACCTGGTTTAACAACAGGGTCAACTTGGAGAACACAGAATGGTTATTGACTTTACCATAATAGTTCCAATGAGATAGTAATTTAGCGAGTTTATCATTTTCTATAAAAGAATCCAAAGCTGACACATCATTCAAACATGCAGAAGCATCGTTCAACAATCGTTCAGTCTCGATTTGGTTCATTGAAGAAGTTGAATATTTAGAATATTATTTTTCAATCTCGCGATGAGATGGTGATGACCCGGGATGGGGCGGCGGCGATTAGGATAAGGCGAGGGTTAGTGAGAGAGGAAAACTTGTAGTGCGAGTCTCGTGCTACACTCTCCCGCCGTCACTGACCTGTACAAATACCTCTGGCCCCAGCCACTGGCCCCACTCGCACTCCCCACTTTAGAGTTGCCCATTTTGACAATAATCACCACACACCTAAATCTTACGATTGCTACAATAGGATTTTCCGGCAAACACCGAGAAAGTTTTGATCCGAATCCGAATGCAGCTTGGGTTATCAGGAGGGGGAGAGAGAGAGAGAAATAGGCGGTACTGCTCTAGAGCAGTATAAGAACTAGTAATACCACCGACACAAACACAAACACTCTAGTACCACAAACACCCTACAAATACTCTACAAATACTCTACAAACACCACTAACTCTACTAACTCCACGAACACAAACACCACACTTGTCCAAAGCCCTTCCAGGTCTTGGACCTGTCCAATCTCCGGCTTCGCCCTTACTTCTCCACTCAATATCACCTCACACTACCTTTCCTCACAATCCCTCCACCTTCTCCATTAGGTCTATTATTAACCCGAAGGTCCATTACTCCGAAAGTATCACGGTTAAATTATCTAAACCAAACAAAATATTCCACCTTCATTCATCATCACTCCATCACTTCATCTATTCTCTTTTAAACCCTATCATCTCAAGTGGTTGCTCGCACTTAATAACAATCTTGGTTTACGACATATAGGATTTTACCACTCATTCGAGGATTAAGATTACGTCATTCCCCTCAATTTCCTCACATTTCTGGCACAGAGTTTTTTTTTTTTTTTGTAAAATCCAAAATAAACATATTTAAGGATTAGGAATCTGAAATATTTTTAATAGCGAATTTTTATTTTTCTTTTGAAATCTTTTTTTTTTTTATATAACTTTTTGAACTTTTTTTTTATCTTTGAGTTAACTTCTTTATTATTTTCATTATATACTCCTCGTTTTATTAATCATGGGGTTCCTGTTAGTATGTTAAAAAATAAACTGGTAGCAATCGTTTCATAACCATGTACTAACCTAAATTATAGTTCAAACGAAAAAAATCTCAAGACGATGATAGTCTAAATTCGGGGTATCCTAATTTACCCAAAAACTTCAAATTATTAGAAGTATTAGGAGAAGGGGCATTTTCTACAGTATACAAGGCATTAAATATCAATAATAATAAGTATTATGCCATGAAAATTATTGATAAAACTAATCTTAATGATAAACAATTAAAGAATATTACTAATGAGATTCAGATCATGAAAACCTTAAATCAACCTAATATATTAAAATTATATCAGTATTATAATTATGCCAATTTCTGTTATTTGGTGTTAGAATATTGTGATGGTGGAGAAATCTTTAATAAGATTATTGAATATACTTATTTCTCCGAAGATTTATCTCGTCATGTATTTAGGCAATTATTAGACGCCATTAAATATTTACATGAAAATAATATTGTTCATCGGGATATTAAACCGGAGAATTTATTCTTTAAGAAGATTAAAATGATGCCTCGATCCTCGGATGAATTTAAGGCCAGTTTAAGATCTTCTGATGATGATAGTAAAATTGATGAAGGGGTATTTGTTCCTGGTGTAGGTGGTGGAACTATTGGTGTAATTAAATTAGGGGATTTTGGTCTAGCCAAGACGTTAAAGAGAGTAACTTCAAAATCTAATGAACCTCATTTGAATTTGAAAACTCCTTGTGGTACTGCTGGTTATACTGCTCCTGAAGTCATTACTTGTAATACTGATGATGATTCTATTAATAAACAAAACTATTATGATATGTCGGTGGATATTTGGTCTTTGGGCTGTTTTTTGTATACTATATTATGTGGGTTCCCTCCCTTTTATGATGATGATAATAAATTAACCATGAAAATTTTAAATGGTGATTATACGTTTTTAAGACCTTGGTGGGATGAAATTAGTCATGAAGCTAAAGATTTGATTTCTAAAATGTTGGTAATCAATCCTAATGATAGAATTACTGTTGACCTTATTTATAATCATCCTTGGGTAAAAGGTCTTCAGTTTTCTGATGATTACTTTAATATCAATTCCAAATATGAAAATGATCAATTTGAACATGTGGAGAATGTAGAACATGTTGAAACCAAAAAAGATGGTAATGACGTAAGTCATATTCTGCATCGGGAAAATGTTTCTGATGCCAGTCTTAGTGATGATAGTTCTATTGATTCTAATGATCCCATTGCAAGACCTTCTCAACCTTCTCCATTCCAAGAAAAGTTTTTAGATATTCCAAGGCCAGTTAAAGGTGAAGCACCTTTATTAAGTCCTAGAGCAAATGCTATTAAATCTGTATTTAATAATCCTGCTATGAATGAATTATCTAATCTCAAATTTAATAATGGCAATATCTTTGATATTGAAGAAGAAAAGAAAGACGTCTTGACTAATTTGAATAAATTAACTATTAAATCGTCTAATGAATCTTCTGATGAATTAGATGATAATGAACAAGATTATCAAACAAGACAATCTTCTATTGTATCCAATGGTGAGAAGTTCAATTTGAACATGAATGATTCCAACATTATATTAAGACGTAAATCGACAATTCAAAGGAACTCAAATGGTGATAATAGTATTGCCACTGATGGTGTTGTCACTGATGGTGTTGCCAAAGATGGTGTTGCCAAAGATGGTATTGCCAACGAAATCACTGGTGATACTCGTTAGTTACATTTTACTGCATTTTTAACAAATTTTTTTTATTACTTTTATTTCCCCTTATACGGTCAGTTATAGATGATTGGGATGTATTGAAAATTGAATGTTTCATACTCCATTTTATTACTGCTTTTTTTTTTATATATATATATTATTTTAAATGGTGACTAAGGTGAATTTGGTTGATTGGTTTATATTTCCATTTTGTATTTTATAGATGAATATTATACACATGATATTAACTTGCTTGATATTAACTTACTTGGTTATGTATTTGTAACTTTATTATTGTAGGTTTATATATATATACACACATTAAAGGATTAATCCCGAGTTCTAGGTTTAACATCAGAAGCTTCAGAGTCATTTTCTTCAGGTACTAAACAGTCATATTTTTCCAATAACTCTGCTAATTCTCCAGATTGGGCCATAGACATTACTATATCACAACCTCCAACAAATTCTTTATTAATATATAATTGTGGAACTGTAGGCCATTGACTGAATTCTTTAATTCCTTCTCTCAACTCAGGATCTTCTAATACATTATAAGCAGCAAACTTTCCAGGATCAACTCCTTGTTGTCCTAACATTTGAATAGTAGCTCTAGAGAATCCACATTGGGGGAACAGTGGAGTTCCTTTCATAAATAACACCACTTGAGAACTTTCGACTGCTTTCTGTATAGCACTTTGAATCTCAGTAGAAACAAATCTGACACCAAATTTAGGGGTGAAAATAGGACTTCTAACCCCTGAGTTTACTAAGTTGGGTCTAATAGCAGTAAAAGCGGTCTTTGTACTGGGGAAGAATGATTTAAACATGATTATTAGTAATAAAAAATTTTAATTCGATCAAAAATTATGGAGTGAGGATTTTATATAAAAGTTGGAAGGTTATGTGCAGGAAGCAGCCATCGATATAATAAAGCAATAGAATTTAACCCGGTATTTTATATTGACAATCTATAAAGGAATGACTAGTGTACAGAATATGCAAAAGAGTGTTATTGTAGCTAGGTTACAGAAGTCAGAACAGATGACGGAAGTCAGAACAGATGACGGAAGTCAGAACAGATGACGGAAGTCAGAATAGCTGACATAATCGAGAAATGTCATGTGACCAAATGTGATATCAGAACAAATCTTGGAGTTCTGTAGAAAGAGCATTAACATCCACTGGAGGAGCATTATAGTTGATGGAGAAAGCCGAAACTGAAGACTTACATTCATCAGCTTCCATTAATAAGAATTCCGCTGGTAATTGACAAACAGTAGTGTTACAGTGTTGTTGGATATCAGGGAAGTATTTATATCCCCACAGGAAAGTATTGGAGTCTTCATCATAAATGACTCTTTGATTCAAGATTCCTCCATTTAACATAGCGGCTAAAGTCCATTGTGGATCAGTACAGGAAGTTTCATTATCTAACATGTACCCCACAGAAGGGAAATTGACATTGAGACCAGTTAATGGAGGTAATACAGGATCATTATCAATGATTTCATCAATTAATTCCACCACTTTTGAACTGTAAATGTTATAATGTTCTAAAGGATCATCAGTAGAATCTTTAAAGAACGAATTATTTTGATTTAATCCCAGGAATGATATCCCTGGATAACCTCTATAAATACCATTTTCCACGGCCCCCATTGTCCCTGAAGCCGTTAAAAAAGCTGGACCGGCATTAGGACCTTGGTTGACTCCACCAACTACAAGGTCAATGGTAACATTACTGAAATGTTTGGGTAATAAATAATCAAAGGCAAATGCTACTGTACTGGCAGGAGTCCCATTAAAGTACCAAATATGGTCATCATCTTCTTCATGACCCCAAGCGGGTTCCCCTTTCTTAACATAACCAAATTCACCATCTTCTTCAAGAACATTAGAACTAGGAACATCAAATTTACCTCCATAGCCTGAACGTTGAGACACTGGCGCTACCAAAATAACATCATACATGGCATCTTTCAAGTCTCTATAAACAGCTCTGATTTCAGCCGAAACCCAAGAATCATCGTTTGATAATAAGATGGTTTTCTTAGCCGTAACAACACTTATAAGTAGAAACAAATAGATAATAATCAACTTCATCTTCGGGTATCAAAAGTTATGAAGTAAAATTTTCTAAACAAACCTCCAGGTTTCCGACTATAAATAAATAAACCAACGGTTTCAACACTGTATTCATAACGTCTCCTAAAGAAGCTTTGGTTGGTAGCCCTTTATGCATAAGCCATTGTTATTCAGCATAAACAATAGGATGCGGTCTAGGAAAACCAGCATCTTGGAACCGAATTGGCACTAGAACGGCACTGACTCATATAGATGTGGAACAGTTACTTTGAGAACATGAAGTGTCACATAGGCAACAGAGATCTATAAGACACCAAGGGAATGTTTCAGAGTTCTCTAGAGTCTTCTACAGTCACTACTTTAAACCACCTTTTAACTGTTCAATATACGATAGCCGAGATTGCAATCAAAATAAACACTGCGACGGCGCGGACACTACCACAGCCAAGGGGTTAACAAAGAAGCAAGTTCTAGGCTAATGATCTAATTATAGCGAAGAAATGTAATTACTGGTTACATTTTGTTTTGATACAAATGGGAGCAAAGAGAGTAGATGTGAAACGATCACTAGGGAGGATAGTGTGGGGGGTGGCTGGTTGAGATGTGGAACGCCGTGGTGAGGGCAGTGTGAAAAGAGAAGTAGTGAGAAGAAAATAAAGTGAGAAGTAGTGAGAAATGGAAAGAAAATAAAATGAAAAATGAGTGAGAAATGAGTGAGAAATGGTTCTTTTTTCTGGGACTTTTTGAGGGTTTTTGAGCCTTTTCTCATTTCTCATTTCTCATTTATCGGTTCTCCTGGTGTAGATGTGGTGTGCGGGTGTATGGTGTGCGGGTGTATTGCTCTCCCGGCTACTCTCCCCGGTCATCCTATGCTCACCCGAATTGCTCCGGGTTATATAAAACTCCATTCATTACCCCAGTTCTTTATGACTCGGCGGCTAACAGAACAGGAAAAGGTCGCCAGAAGACCTACTAGTCAGGCCTGCAATTTTTGCCACACAAAGCATCTTCAATGTTCCAATGAAAGACCATGTAAAAACTGTGTGAAAAGAAACATAGGCCATCAGTGTCAGACTATAGAACGAAAAAGAGCCAAATACCTTCGAAAAGGGATGAATCGAAGCCAATCTCTGGACTTTTTAAAGCCTGAAAACCCTAATAGTATGCTAAACACTACAAATGATGTATTGAACAAGTTATTCTCCACAGATATGACAAGAGGACCTTCTCTGGATATGCCATTTGATAACTTTGATTCTAACTATTTGGATCAAGAATACAAAATGTTGGGAGATATATTGATTAATTCCAAACCAGCATCACCCGATCAAACTGAATTTGATTCTGGTGTGACAAATTCGGTGGAAGTGAATTTAAATGATCGATTTAGTGATACTCGACCATTTATTTCTTTAGGGTTTCCTAATAATTCTGATAATGAAGATGATGAAGGTGATGATATGGAAAGTGTTAGTTCCAGTAATATTATAAATCATCTTAATAATAACAACAATAATAGTAGGACGGGTTCTCCTAGAAACTATATGTCTCCTATAGTATCTCACCAAGTGTATAAATCGGTGAAGGATATTTATTCCAATGATATTGTTGATTTTGATTATCCACAATCATACCATTCACTTACATTTTTTCTAAGGAATAGATTTCTGGGTGAAAACTTACCTTCAGAACAAAAACAGGAGAAAAGAAAGTATTTGTTAATGATACTAAAACTTATTGCTAGTTATCGACCCACGTTTATTTCAGCTCATAAATCATTGTATAAACCATGGGATCTTTTATTTCTTGAGATGAATTTCCAACGATCATTGATTGATTTTGAAAAATTATCCAATTTAAATAGTTCTCCAACTATTATCTGGAGAAGAACTGGTGAAATAGTTTCCATATCTAATGATTTAATTAGTTTATTGGGCCTTGATTTTAATGATATCTTAAGCAAAAGAACTTTTCTTATGGAATTAATGTATGATGATGAATCAGTACTAAACTATTTTAAACTTTTCAAATCAGTAGCTGTGGGGAATTTACATTCAAGTATAAGTACTAAGTGTAAATTAATAAAGAAAAATTCTCCTGGTCAATACATTGAATTTTGCTCTGTTTGGACTGTGAAGAGAGATTTGTTTGATATTCCCATGTTAATTTTAGGGCAATTCCTTCCTATATTGTCTTCTGATAGCTTTAGGTTGTACTAGTCAACCACAACAAGCAATTGATGTCGTTGCTGGGTCTAAGGGTTTATACTCATAACTTTTTTTTTTTTTATCTTTGATTCTATTTTTTTCAAGAAACCTAAAACAATGGCTTATAGTGATTTGTTCCCTTGTTCAAAACATTTAACAATAGCAAATGCTATACCTGAACAGTGAGGTGATACTGGAGGTCGTGTATTTGCCCACGTCTAATTATAATTTGCATCCATGCACCTCATGGTTTCCCCTGCAGGAAACATCACCAGATGAAAAATTGTCAGGTGAGAGGTAACACCACTGGGGATTAATTAAATGGGGGATGTATAAAAATGGATATTTAGACCATACTTAACTACTAAACTATTATTTATTATTCATTATTTATTTCTTTTTATCATTTTTTAATGATTACTCCTGCAAAAGCTTTATTAGGTGTGGCTGTTGGCTATGGTACACTTGCATTTTATATGTCCAATTTTTATTACAAGAATTCCTCTTTAAGGAAAATATATGTTCTGTCTGATCCAAACTATGGAAAGATAAAAATCATGGAGCATCAAGAACCATTAAATACTTGAATAGGAAAAAAGAAAGGGAAAGTGAATACAAGAGAATGGGGATATAACAAAGAGAGAGAATATCGTCTAGGAAAGAGAATATAGTTTGGGAAAGAGAATATTAACAAATTAAGTAAACATCGAATACCTTTGACAACTAACACACCTTACAACCACCAAACCTTTTCCCATATTCAGTTTAAATCATGTTTTCGTTGGTGGGTCTGATACTATGATACTATTGTTACAATATCAACTTTCTTTTGTCTATAACCTTTATATTGTTTAGAAGAAAAAAAAAAAAAGAAAAAAAGAAAAAAATTTTCACAGCAAATCACAATTACATTACCCTTAACCGTAAATTAATGATATTTTTCATTGTGTTGTATTAAATTATACTTTCATTTTTGGTATTACTGTCGTTGTCAATTTCCGTTAGCGATTTGGCCTGTGCCTGCGCATAAGGTTGTTGCAGGGCCATTACCTAAAACAGCGATGGACCTTAATTGTCTCAGCCGTGCGGGCTGCAAACCAGGTACAATTTGAAAGAAATTGCAAAGTACCGTAACCAAGGGAATACCATTAGTATTCAGCTATTACTTACTTTAAACAAATTGAAATGAAACTTCAAGGCGCTAGATCATATGTGGACTCCTATTTAATAATTATTTTAACCTTTTGGGTAATGTTACGAGATTGGGTGAAAAAAAAATTGGAAAAGCTTTTAGCCTTTATATCTTTTTGTATAAATAAGAGGTGAAAGTAGAAGTTTTTTCACAATATTTTTTGTAATATATTAATTCCCTTTCTGTGTTTTTTAATACCCTAAATATGTTGGAAAAATATACTTCATCAGCAGAATATTCTACAAAGCCTATTTCTTCCAATGAATATTCTACCAGACCTGATTCTTCTAGTATCAGTTATGCTTCTGAAGAAGTTAAACCTGGATTCACTGGGAGAATTGTGGATTCTTTCAAACCTTATGATTACAATCAAGAAGGTTTTGATATGAGTGGAATGACAGATTTGGAAAAATCCATTTATGCTACGGCTAAACATCCTTTGACCAGAAGCTTAAAGTCTAGACACATCCAAATGATTGCCATTGGTGGTTCCATTGGGACTGGTTTATTCATTGGTAATGGGTTTGCTTTAAGTTTTGGTCCTGGGGCTTTATTAATTGGTTATTCTATTATAGGTTTGGCTATGTTATGTGTTATGAATTGTTTAGGGGAATTAGCTTGTCAATTCCCAGTATCGGGTGCTTTTACGGCTTACTTTACTAGATTTGTCGACCCAGCAATTGGGTTTACTTTAGGGATATTGTATGCCTGTTCATGGTTAATCTCTTTACCTTCTGAGTTGATTGCTTGTTCTATGACCATTCAGTATTGGAACACTTCTGTTAATCCAGCTGTGTGGGTAGCTGTATTCTATGTGGTCATAACTTCCATTAACTTGTTTGGTGTTAAAGGATACGGTGAAGCTGAATTCTTTTTGTCTTTAATCAAAGTTGTGGCTGTTATTGGGTTTATTATCTTGGGAATCTGTTTAATCTGTGGTGTTGGAAAACAAGGTTATATTGGTGGGAAATACTGGTATAATCCTGGATCATTTAATCATGGTATTTTAGGGGTTTGTAATACGTTTATTGTAGCTGCTTTTTCCTTTGGTGGTGTTGAATTAGCTGCTTTAGCTGCTGCTGAAACTGCCAATGTCAGAAAAACTTTACCTAGAGCTGTGAAACATGTGTTCTGGAGAATTGTTATCTTTTATTTCTTAACTTCCATTGTTATTGGATGTTTAGTTCCTTATACTGATTCGAGATTATTGAGTGGTTCCAGTGATCTGGATATTTCTGCTTCTCCTTTTGTCATTGCTATCCACAATGGTGGTATTAATGTGTTACCTGATATTATGAATGCTGTGATTTTAGTGGCCGTGGTTTCTTTGGGTAATTCTTCTGTTTATGGATGTTCTAGAACCATTGCTTCCTTGGCTGTTCAAGGCTTAATTCCAAGAATCTTTGGTTATGTCGATAGAGCTGGTAGACCTTTGGTTTCTATTATGGTGACTAATGCTTTTGGACTTTTAGGTTTCCTTGTGGTTAACAAAAACCAATCCACTGTGTTCACTTGGCTCTTCTCTGTTTGCTCATTATCTTCATTCTTTATTTGGTTCACTGTTTGCGTTACCCACATGAGATTTAGATGGGCATTGAAAGCTCAAGGAAGAGGCATGGACGAAGTTATTTTCCCTGCTCCTTCAGGAATCATTGGTTCTTACTTAGGAGCATTTCTTTTGTTCCTCATTATTGTTTCTGAAATCTATATTTCTATCATTCCTGTTGGTGCTCCTCCTAGTGCCAAAAACTTCTTCCAATACTGTTTATCTATGCCATTGATGATTGTTATGTGGGCTGGTTATAAGACATACACTAAGAGCTGGGGCTCTCTCTATGTTAAATTAGAAGATATCGATTTAGATACTGGAAGAAGAGACATTGACTTGGACTTGTTGAAACAAGATTTGGCCGATGAGAGAGCCGCTTTGGCACAACAGCCTTGGTACTATAAAGTATATAAATTTTGGTGTTAGTGTAGAATAGATTAATATAATTGGATAAGTATGGATGTGATGTAGGTGGTGATGTATTGTAATTGCAATGTAATTAGTGTAATTAACGCAATGTACTAATGCAGTGTACGCAATTAATGCATTGATTTTCGCTGATGAGAAAGATAATTTTGGCTGCAACTCATCGAGACGGAAAAACTTTTTTATTTTCTTTTTTTTTTTTTTTTTTTTTTTTTTTTTTTTTTTTTTTTTTTTTTA